>PVLD010030713.1:0-16546 GCA_004027595.1 Dinomys branickii
TTTCTGTTTTTGTTTTTGTTTTTGTTTTTTTGCCTTTTTGAGTCAGGGTTTCATGATGCAGTTCAAGCTGGCCTTGAACTCACCTTTGTAGCCCACGCAGGCCTCGAACTGACAGCAATCCTCCTGCCTAAGCCTTCCTCTGAGTGCTGGGATTACAGGCCTGTGCCACCATACCTGGCCCTGTTACCCCAACTATTTCTAATTTATCTCGGATCCTCAGTGACCAAGGTAATATCTTGCAGAAGTAGAGTGCTCAATAAGTACTCCAGGTATACACAAATCAGTCCCAGGCTACATTTCCTACTGCCA
Organism: Dinomys branickii; assembly: GCA_004027595.1. Classification (NCBI taxonomy): domain Eukaryota; kingdom Metazoa; phylum Chordata; class Mammalia; order Rodentia; family Dinomyidae; genus Dinomys; species Dinomys branickii. The sequence continues at coordinate 310 of PVLD010030713.1, forward strand.
CCAGCCTCTACCAGTCTCGCCTCACGGCTTCCAGTTTCCTGTTGAGATTTTACTCATGGATGTCTCTTCTTTTGCTTACAAACAGGTTCTCATTGCAACTTTTTGAATAACTCCTACTTTGCTGAGGACGCAGTCTGCCTCAGCTGGAGCGCAGCAGGCCCAACCGCAGCTCTGGCATGAAGCTGGGGTGGTGGGTGTCACAGGGGGATATGTAAGCTCCCTCGAGGGTCAGCTGGTTGTATGACCAGTGTGTGGAGAGCAGTAGCAGTCGGCCTCCTGCCTTGCTTGCAGGGAATTTTCTGATCTGCCTTATGATGGGCTTCCTGCCACCCTTATGGGTGATCCTGCCATGTTATTTGTGGTGAGTAAATGATGCACAAAAAGCAGAGTGGGTAGATTGTGGCAGATGTGTGTCTCCTAGCAACACCATTAGCTATGCTGGACCACCATTCAGTCAGGTTTGCCTCCTGTGGCCTGATACCATGGTGACACCACACTCTCTCCGGCCACTCCATCAACCTTGCATTTATGGTGCTCTGTCTTTAGAGAGACTGGGGAGAAAGATCACTTAGCAGTGTGCTGCTAAGATGCTGAAATAGACGACAACTTCCTGCTTCCTTCCCTTTTCCCCTGAGGGCCTTTGACTATGTACTTTGTATTATTTGTTTCCTGGGGATGGACAGCCTTGTGACCCTTTTGTCGCGTAAGTATAGAATCTTTGTTGAAGCGTCTCCTGTCTCCATGATGCTTAAGAATAAAAATGTTTTAAATGATGAAAATGTTACAGATTTGTATGGCTTAGGCACCATCCATTTATTAAGGGACCCAAGTCCTCATCAAATTTCTTCTGTAATGCTCCAGGAAGTTATCAAGGGGTATTGGTTGTGTGCTTGAGAATGACTCCTGCAAACCTTGTGCTATCTGCCATTGCTTTTTCTGTCCTAATCCAGCTACTGCACTGTTTCCTATAGGTGAAGTGCCTTAGTGCCCAGCGCAGCACCACAGCAAAACCTCTATGTCCTTACTTCTCCACTGCAGATGGACACTGGCCTGGTTCTGTTGTAATACTAAGGCCTCTGTTCTGTGTTCCAGAAAGTGTCTCTTTTCCTACCCCTTCCCCGCCTCCCCTGCGCTTATTCCTCCTTCCCTCCCATTCTTCCTCCCTCCCATTCTCCCAGTCTTGTTTGGCTCCAGCCCCTGCTTCCCTTCCTTCTTCTATTATAATGGTACCAATTCTCCAGAATTGTGGGGCCTAGGCTTCAGGACAATCTTAATGGCACACAGTGACTTTCTTAGAACAACGTTCTCCCCTCTTCTAAACTGACCTACTAAACTTGGAACAAATTGAAGCACCCCAGTTCTCCTTTTAATGGAAAAGTTTTCTTCCAAGAGGTTGTTCATTCTCTCTAGTAAATGGACACTGGCCCTACTGGTCTCCTAAACCAACTAAAACTACCATTCTCAGACTCTGTGCCACTGCTGTGGAGGAAGGCCAATCAACTCCGTGGGCTCGGGTCTGCCTTAAAGTGCCATCATGGGCACAGAAGGATTCATCCCTCTGACTGGCGCTGTTGCAAGAACTCTGCCTGGTATCCGAAGGTGGAATCCGTGCGCCATGGCTCACTGTCTCAAGGATGTTTCCTTCTTAGAGTATAGTCTTTTCTGTGTGTTTCAGGGGCGGAGACTAAGTGGTAGGCACTGTGCGGGCTCTATGAAGCATCCAACGTAAATCCTGTTTGGACAGCCTCGCGCATAGGCTTTCAGATGCTGTGACTCACCCCCTGAAGTAGGACCCTCTGTAATAAGAAGTTTGCTGCCTAGCTCCTTATCAGCTCTCCAAAGCAGGGCTTTCTACTGAACCATGTGTATCTTTAGAGGCGTTCCCCTCTTTAAACCCAAAATCCATTTCCCTGAGACTTGGTCCCCTCTAGCTTGTGTCCTCTGTAGCTACATAAAATAGTGTTTCCTGTTTGTGATAGCCCTTAGGATATTTGAAAGCAGCTCTAGTAGCCCTATCTAAATGTTTTATTTTCTTAGTTGTCAAAGCAATGTACAAGTCACTGCCGATCTCCTGTGTTTGTTCTTTTGATTTATATTGCCCTTTTTATATGGCAAACATGAGAAATAAACCTAGGCTAGATTTATAATCTCAGGTACTCCAGAGGCTGAGGCAGGAGAGTGGCGAATTTGAGGCCAGCCTGGGCAACTTAGTGAGACCCCATCTCAAAAATAAAAAGTAAAAAGAGCTTGTGATGTACCTCAGCATTAGTGTTACAGCGCTTGCCAAGCATGCATGAGCTTCAGAGTTCAAGCTCCAATACTGAAAAATAGACAAGAATATTTTCTCTAATGATTTGAACCTTAGGCAGTAAATGCATCACCTTGTATATTGTAGGAGCCCTTCATGAACATTCCCTTTCTAAGATCCTGCCTCTCATGACATAAGCTAAAAACACTAAACACCAGTCATGGTTTCTTTTTTTTTTTTTTTTTTTTTTGCGGTACTGGGGATCGAACTCAGGATCCTGTGCTTGCTAGGCAGGCGCTTATTCCACTGAGCTATATCCCCAGCCCCACCAGTCATGGTTTCTGCAGTACCCCTAGCAAGGGCAGTGGAGTCTTCCGTAGGGTTCTGGATAAACTGGATGACTCTGCTGTCACTGTGATGTGGGATGGTCAGCACGTGTGACAGCAGCAGTGTCTCTATTGTATGATAGAGTTTGTGGTGTGGTTTCCATGTTTTTTAAAACTAAAATAATTTTTAACTGATTCCTCAAAACATAAAAAAATTGTACACATCAGTGAAGTAACATTGTAGTGTGATTTTGTATATGGCAACAGCTCATGCAAAGTCCCTTTTATTACTATTTTACGAACCTAGATTTTCCTGATGATTCTGTGACCTACCTAAAGCTCTTTTCAATAGATTTTAATTTCATTTAAATCAGTCACAGTAATCTTCACTTACTTGTAGATAAGAGACCTGACTGATACAAATTCATATTACACATGAACATTGGTTAAAATTCAATGTCTGTCAGGAGCAACCATTTAACTATATTTGTGTACCATCTATAAATATTCGTTGGATATTTTTGGACCTAGACATGAGGTATATATTTTGTTGGGGCTACTGTGAAAAAAAGACCATGGACTAGGTAGCTTGTGAACACAAATTCATTTTCTCTGGAGATCCAAGATCAGTGTGTCAACAGGGTTAGTATCTTCTGAAACCTATCATATCTCTGTGGCTTGCTGATAACTGTTTTGCATTGTCCCGGAATGGCCATCCCTGGGTATGTGCGTGTTTATGTCTGAAGTTCCTCTTCTTTTAAGAGTAATACTCATACTGCATTAGGAACTACGATCAGTATGTAAAGGCTTATTCCCAAATATAGTTAAATTCTGAGGTACTGGAGATTAGGACTTCAACATATAAATCTGAGAGTGCAGGGGAAGTACAGTTCAGCCCCTGCCATAATACAACTCTTCTTTGTTGTTATTTTTCATGTTGGTTTTGGGCATTGTTTCAGACTATGTAGACTCTTGATTCTGCTATCATTTACAGGTACCATCTAACTCTGATTTTGTATTATTTTTAGTTTCAATTTTAATGTGAAAGCATCTAATGCTGGGTCTATATTAGTGGTTCCTACTTATACTTTATAAGGTATACCTAGAGTATAAACAAAAGAGATCAAATCTGAACTGTTCCAGTAGACACTGAAGCAGGAGTTGCAGGTCCAACTATCTTTGGCATATTTTCAAAACAGTTGTTAATAAATTGCTTATGAACTGTTGCATAGAGCCTGGCCACAAATAAAATCAATCAGCACACCTATACATACTGTCTTGGTTACTTTTCTTTTGTTGCTGAGACAAAATACCCAACACCCAAAATGAAGAAGGGAAAGGTTTATTTAGCTTACAGTTTGTGGAGGTTTCAGTCCATATTGGGCTGCTTCAGAGGCAGAGTGGCACATGGCAGAGGGCAAACTGTTCATGGCAGCAGAGCACAGCAAAAACAACCAGAGCAAAAGGGAGGAATGGCTGCAAGCAGCCTCCTTTTCTCATCTACATTGTAAACAGCCTACCCCCACCCAGGGGTCGTGAACCTCTCACACAATCTCCATGCCCTCCTCTTCCACAGGCTCAGGATGTTTACAAAGTAAGCACCCCAGCTTCCTCCTGAGTCACTCAGCTAAACCTCTAGATTCCCCAAGTTGACACAATGTATCAACCATAACACATACCATTATCTGAATTTGGATAGCATTTCAGATAAATACAAGTGCTTACATAGCACCATCCAGCATACACATTCGTCTTGCTTAATGTTACCCTAAGAATTTTTGTTTAATGCTTTATTGAAATGGAAGGTTCTTGGTCTATAGCCATGGCTCTCAGATGTAGCTGCAGAGCAGAATCACTCGAGCAAGTTTAACAAAAGCTCAGTGCCTAGGTTGTACCATATACCAGTAAATTAGAACGTCTAGTGGTAGGAAGAAGACATTGATATGCTTTAAAGGTTCTTCAAATGATTTCAATATATACTAAAATCTGGACATTATTGGTCTATAGTATATCTCTACTTTACTATTCTTATACCATATAAATTATATGTACACATGTATGTACCTTATTTGGGAAGTCATGGGGATAGCTACAGATTATCCACATCATTAAATTTACCTGTTTCATATTTATTTCAGAATTATCAGTGGGTCTATACTGAGGTAGCCTTTATTGAATTTCTAAGATCTTCCTTTTCCCTAATACTTGAAAATCAGAATATTTGACTTGAAATATAGTGGACTCCTTTCTATTTTCTATGAATTATAGAAATTTAGAATTATTACAGTTGATAATCATTTCTATATGTCAATTGTATTGACATATAGTTTGTATAGAAGAAAATATACATTTTGACAGATTTTTTGACTTTTGAAAAATATGCAAAGCTGTATAACCAATACCCCAATGAAACAAACATTTCTATTGAGACCAAAAATAAAGGGACAAAAAACAAAGACCTAAGCAAACTGAATAAAGTAAGTAAACTGAAAGTAAAGTAGGGATAATCCTCAGGGGAAAATTAGAGCTACAAAATGGAAAGAACTGATGGTATTCACTACTGATGGGAAGCCTGGCAAAGCAGCAATAAATCTGCAGTAACCTGAGGAAAACTTGTATTTTCACATGTTTTCTCCCCTAAATAGCTCTATGTAAGGTTTTATTTTTTTATTTACTTATTTTTATTTTGTGGGAAAAAAGTAAAACAAAATTTCATACAAAATAGTAGGAAAACAACAGTAGTTAATACACTGAGTATTGTTATATTTAAAGTAGCTAATCAGGGTACAAGATATGGGCATAGAAAATTAACCAAATGATATTAGCACAAACGTTTCTTTTGAACGAACTAAGAGACACTAGTAGCATAACTGTCTTATATTTCCAGGAACTTCCTTGGCATCTTCTTACCCCTCTCATCTAGTGAGGGCTTTTCTTTGTTCCTTTTGCTCCCACCATTTTCTGTTCTTTTGTGTGCCTTTTTCACTGCCTGAGAACAAAAATCCAGATGGGAATAGAACTGGTTAAATCTTTGGTACTCAACATGGGGCCCATCTTCTCTATGGAGAAGTAAGTGTGGCAGAGTGGCCAGGTCATACACACACACACACACACACACACACACACACACACACTTTCTCTGTCCTTTATAGAAATCTAAGAAAAAGTGAATACTCTTCTGGTTAAAAGCAGCTGCCCCTCATGAAGCAGAGTTTAGGTTCACGAGGACTTCTTGGTTAATCTCCTACTGAAACCAGTGGGACTGTTAGCCAGATAAGAAGCTGGATTCCTTTCTGGAGACAAACCTGACTGCATGGAACTAGTGAAATCTATGATGACAATTGTATTACCCTGGCAGGAGCTATTCTCTAATGGGTACTTAAAGGACCCAAGTGGAATCTGGGTCCCAACAGCCCAGCTGGATAACCAGGAGAGAAATCTCCCCTTATCTATTGTCCTCATTTTCATGCCTCCATGAGGTGGAGATCAACTCTCTTGTTTTTCAGATATCCTCTTTCTCAGGGTGATGTGAGGTGACTCTGTCAGAGTCCTCTCTAAACCCTCTATTACAATTTGAATTACAGATTTGGACTTTCCTCTTTCTATTAGTATGACAGACCACTCCTCCTCTGCAAATGGTTTATAGACCTCCTAGGCTGAAAAGAGGTGAGGTTCATAGCCCACATTTCAGGCTCCCATGGTTCCTATGTTCCAAGTGTTCAGAGTCTTACCTTAACTTTCTCAGGGGGTGAGGAGTTAGTTTTAGAACTTCCTTGACCACTGCATTCAGAATCTAGGTTATTTCTCTAAATAGAAGCCATATGACACCACCATCACTGTCTGCTGTAGGTTAGACTGAGGAATATCCTCCTGAGGTCTTTCTCTCACTCCTAGGGGCCCAGAAGATTTACTCAATCTAAACTCATTTAAACACTATGAGGATCAAGCCCACAGCACACCGTACAGGGATGATATATTGACATATATCAAGACTATGTCAACCCACCCTGTGGAGTAGGAATCCACTGTCTTACTGTCACAAGCAGAGAGACAGAGAGAGAGTAGCAAATGATATAAGATGGTACCCTTATCTCATAATTTCTCTTACAAAAAGTCCCCCTAAAACTCCAAAGCTGCACACTGTCTGTGTCCCCTAACAAAACAGTTTACCATCACCTGGCAAAAGCAGTTTAACATAGTGCCTTGAATACAGGGAAACAACAAACAAAAATGGTTGCTCACAGTAAATTTAATGCAGGGAAATAATCCGTCAAAGGAGTATTTTAATGTTTACATTACTTGCTTATTTCTGGAAAAATATCCAATGTGCACACGCTAATGGAGAAAAGGTTTATTTTAGAGCACAGTTTACAGAGGTTTCAGTCCATAGTTGGCTGGCTCCAGTGCAAGACAGAATGGCAAAGAAGCAAAACAAAGGTCAAACAATCCATGGCAGAACAGGCAGGAAGCAGAAGCAGCAATAAATTTCCCTGTTTATTCCATTCAAGATGCAAGCCTATTACTTGGTGCCACTCATGCCCAGGGTACATATTTTGTCTTCAACAAATACACTTAGCCACACCCAGAACTGTGCTAAACCAATCAGTGAACTAAACCAGTTATCATGCCACCTTAATCCACTATCACACACCCATAATCCAGCCACCTCCCAAAAGCTCCACCTATGATATCATGAGGCATTGTATGTGGGGGGCAACTAGTTATAAACAATGGCATTTGACTGTAGGCATTCAAGACTCACTGACATCCCTTTATGCAAAATGTATTTAGTCTATCTCTAAGAGTTGCCAAATTCCTGATAGTTTCAGTAATGCTGAAAATTCAAAGTTGAAAGTTCCCTCTGAGATTCAAGACAAATACTTAGCCACAATTCTCTGTACAAATGAAAAGAACTTAAACAATTCCAATATTCAATGGCCCAAAATAGACATTTCTATTCCTAAAGGTACATAAAGATAGGAAGGAATGGGAACAAAGCAAGACCAAAATCCAACAGGACACATATTAAGTCCTGTAGTTCCATATCCAGCATGAGGTGCAATCTATGGCAGGATGTGAACTCAGAGGTGCTTGGGTGGCTCTGGCCCTACAGCACTGCCAGTGGTTCCCTCATAGCTTTTCTCTTGGGCCAGCTTTGTTATCTCTTTGCCTCTTTCCTCAGATGATATGTTCCTGGCTTCCCCAAACTTCTGGAGTCTCCACTACCCCTTCAGTTTATGAAGCTGAAATATGACTTACAGTTTAACACACTGCCCTTTCAGGGACACATTTTCTGGCCTATCAGGTCATCATCTGAAAGCTGGGTGGAAGCTTTCCCAACCTCATAACTCTTGCATTCTGCATGAGCCTAAAACCAGCACCACGTGGATGATGCCCAGGTCTGCTGCAAACTAGAGGAGTAGTCAGGCTTCTTCACTCTTGGCTATAGGTGTTGAGTGCCTGGATGGCTAAGTAATATGAACATAATCCTGAGGATTAAATTTCTTAGCCCATGACAATTCTGGAACATGGTGCCTGAGGCATTCTTCTCAAAACAGTCATTCACATTTGCAACTTTGAAGGAGCAAACGATTGAGTCCCACTGGTTCTAGTGATTCTCACAGACCACCTTTTCTATTGTACAGTTCTAAAGTTCTTGGCCTTTTACTGCTAATCTTTTCATTAGTCAAGTTTTCCTCTGTTCTGTCTTTACATGTTGCAACTTCACTGGAGCATTCTTTTAGGAAAAACTCAAAACTTTTTCAGTCATTTTGCTAGGCTGTTTGCTGCTGATTTTCAATTTATAGCTGACTAAATGACACCCCAATAGCAGCCATGCTACCACCTCAACGTTAGACTGCCTTGAAATTTCTTCTGCCAGATTAATTAGACTGTCACCCTTAATCTCAGTCTCAGGCAAAGTCTTTAGACATGAATAAATGCAGACAAGTTTTCTGCCAAAGCATAACATACATGGTCTGGAGTCCAACTAACAATCCAGTCCCTGTTAAGAAGTGAGACCTCCTGAGCCTTGTCTTTACCAGCTGCTATCAGTATTGTGGCCTTCTGAGACACTCAGGATGGATCTTCTATCTTCAGTAAATCTATTCAGTCACACCCAGCACTATACTAAACCAACCAGTGGACTAATCCAGTATTGCACTCTCAATGTAGTGTCACACACCCACAATCCATTCATCTCTGAAAAGCACCACCTATGTATGTTTGAGGCATTGGGAGGACATCTAAATAAAAGCCATAACATACAGAACTCTAATATAGGGCAACAGCTATCAGAGGAGCAACATACTTTAATAAGTCTAGTCCTAAATTAAGATAAATTAGTCTAATCCTATGAACAATACTTCTTTCACAGTGTAAAGTTTTTATTCTCCTTGCTTTACCAGGGTTATATTATTACAAGAGGTCTCTATATGAATTGGTCACTGCTATAAAACATTCTGACTAGTCTATAGATCTAAACCCATAACTATAGCAGATTATTATAGCACAACTTGACCAGTACTTCTAAGAGTATACTCTGGTTTAAAAGTAGTTGTTTTGTATGCTCTATGTGATTGTCTGTGTGCCTTTTTAATCTGTGTTAATAACTACTTAAAACTTCTGCAGCTGTTTCATTTAAGAAAAATATTTTTGTAGAAGTCATTGCTGAGGAATAGACATTTACCAGGGAAACCTCAGTACTAGTGATAAATCTAAATACCACAAGAAATCTACAAGCATCAACACAGAAAACAAAATTTAAAAAATAGAAAATAGCAAGACACAGAAGCAAAATGCAACCCCAGAAATCCAGCCCACACAGGACAACTCCAAAGCACAGTAAGATAGAAAAAATCAGAAACCTACTGAAGGAACTTTCTGAAATGACAGCAGAAATGAAAAAGACAAATGGATGAGGATATAGAAAAAATAACCTCTCAGGTAAAAATAAATGATCAAAATGAAAGACATTAGAGTACACACAGATTTTAAAACAGAGGAGCTTACAAAAATTATGGAAACCATGGGTGCCCAACATAGAAAAGACATGAAATCTATGAAAAAGATCCAAACAAAAATCCAGGAGATGAAAATCACCATTGAAAATATATACAACAGTTGGAATGAATGTGAGGACAAAATACCAGGTCTAGAAGATAGGGTTGTGGCTAAAGACCACAAAAAGCAAGATATTTTTAAAATGGCAAGGGACCATAAAAAAGCAATCCAAAAGCTCCAAGGTGAAGCAAAGAAGAATAATATAAGATTGATTGGAGTAAATGAGCAAGCCAGAGATAGCACAAATGCCATAAAAAAAACACTTCAGAGAAATAATGGCAGAAAATTTCTCAAATATGGATAATTTATCGTACAGTTATGTGAAGCATAAAGAACTCCAAACAATGACCAAAATAAATCTATAGCAAGGCATATAATAATAATGATTCCAGAAATTCAGCATAACAACAGAATATTAAAAATGGTTAGAGAAAAGAAACAAGTCAACTATAAAGGAAAGTCCATCAAGGATTACAGTAGGTTTCTCAACATAAACCCTCAAATCAAGGAAATCTTGGACTAAGGTATTGCAAGTCCTGAAAGGCAGCAACCTCCAACACAGACTGATGTGCTCCACAAAGCTGTCTTTCAGAATTCATGGAGAAATAAGATATTTTTATGACAAAGAATAACTGAAGAAATTCATGATCACCAAATCAGCTCTCAAAACTGCTCTCAAGGATATTTTAGGAAGAGAGAGAATACAAGGGAGAATACAATTCCAAGAACATCACTAGAAAGAAGCTATCAGGCAGAGGGAATACTCAAACAGAAAGAAAGGGAACCAACAACAGGAAAATAAAGTGAGATGGACAAACCAATACACATCAGTTGTAAGCGTCAATGTAAATGGTCTCAATTCACCAGTCAAAAGAAACAGACTGGCAGAATGGATCAAGAAAGAAGGTAGAATGATATGCTGCATACAGAAAATACATTTAGCTCAAAAAGAAATTCATAGACTGTAAGTCAAAGGATGGAAAACAATACTCCATATGACAGGAACCCAGAAAAAAAGCAGGAATAGCTAGTCTACTTGTAGATAATGTAAACTTCAAGTGAAGACTGATCAAAAGAGATAAAGAAGGACCATAGTGCGATAAAAGTGGAAATCAACTGCAAAAGAAGCCATGAAAAGTACTACATAAACACAAGGAAATTAAATAATAGCCTCCTGAACAAGCAGAGTCATGGAGGAAATTAAAGAAGTTAAACAGTATCTCCAATTAAATGGTAATACCAACACAACATAGCAGAACTTATAGGACACAATGAAAGCAGTTCTAAGAGGAAACAATGAGTTCAAATAAACAACTTAATGTTTAACCTCACACTTGTAGAAAGATAAGAACAAGTCAAACCCAAGCTCATACCATGGAGGAAAGTATAAAGATAAGAGCAGAATTTAATGCATTTGAGACTAAGAAAACAATACAATCAATGAATTGAAGAGTTTGTTCTTTAAAAGATTAAATAAATCTGAGAAACCTTTAGCCAACCTTATCAAAAGGGAAAGAAAATTCTAAGATTCATGTAATTAGGAATGAAAAGAGTGAAATCACAATGGATTCTGCAGAAATCCAGAACACCATCAATATCTACTTTGACAACGTGTACCTAATAAGATGGAAAACACAGAAGAAATGGACAGATTCCTAAATAAATATGAATTGACAAAACTGAATCAAGAAGATATAAAAATTATAAATAACTCATTATCAGTCAATGAAAATGAAAATCTAATTAAAAATTTACCAACAAAGGAAAGACCAGGTCCTAAAGGATTTGCTCCTGAAATTTACAAGAAATGTAGACAAGATCTAATACCACTAATGCTGAAACTCTTTAATGAAATTATAAGTGAAGCAATAGTCCCAACATCATTCCTGGAAGCAAGTATTACCCTGATACCTAAACCAGAGAAAGATATAACCAAAAAAAGAAAACTACAGGCTAATCTTCTGAATGAAAATAGATGTAAAAATCTTTAATAAGTCACTGACAAACAGAATGCAACAAATCAACAAGAACATTCTACTCCATTAGCAAATAGGATTCATCCTAAAGATGCAGGAATTGTTTAACATGCAAGAATCAATAAATGTAATACAACATATCAACATAGCAAAAGAAAAACCACATGATCATCTCAATAGACAAAGAGAAAGGTTTTGACAAAATCCAACACCCATTCATGGTAAAAAAAAACCTAGAAAAAATTGAATTGATGGTCTTTACTTCAATCTGATAAAAGCCATTTATGACAAATCAATAACCAAAATCATACTAAGTGGACAAAACTGAAAGCTTTCACTACAAAATCGGGATAAGGACAAGGTTATTCACTATTACCATGCCTATTCAAAATTATTCTAGAAACATTAGCCAGAGCAATTAGATAAGAGCAAAGAAGTAAAGTAAACAAGGATAGGAAAAGAAGTTAAATTGTCATTATTTGCAGATGACATGATACTCTACATAGAAGACCCCAAAAGTCCACCAAAAGACTTCTAGATTTAATAAGAGAATTTAATATAATAGCTGGATATAAATTTAACACTTAAAAATCAATATTATTCCTATACACAAGCAACAAAATCACTGAGAGAGAAATTAGAGAAAATGCACCCTTCACAACAGCATCTAAAAATGAGATACCTGGAAATCAATTTAACAAAGGAAGTAAAAGATCTATACATTGAAAATTATAGTGCTTTGAAAAAAGACTTGGAAGAGGATATGAGGAAATGGAAAGATATCTCTTGCTCATGGATAGGAAGAACCAAAATAATGAAAATGGTCATACTCCAAAACTATTACACAGATTTAATGCAATCTTGATCAAAATACCATTAGCATACCTCATGGAATTACATAAAACATTTCTAGAATTCATTTGGAAACAGAAGACACCTAGAATAGCAAAAGCAATTCTGGGCAAAAAAAGCAAGGCAGAGGACATCCTAATCCCTGACTTGAAATTATACTATGAAGTTACTGTGATAAAGTCAGCATGGTACTGGTAAATAAACAGACATGAGGATCAGGGAACTGATTAGAAGATTCAACTCCAAGCACACTCAGTCACCTTATCTTTGACAAAGGGATCAAACATATGCAATGGAAGAAAGATAGTCTCTTTAATAAATGGAGCTGGAAAATCTGGTTTTCCAAATGCCAAAGACTAAAACTAGACTCATGTCTATCACCATGCACTAAACTAAAATCAAAATGGAACAAAGGTCTAAATATTAAAGCAAAAACACTAAATCTGCTGGAAGAGAGAATAGGCAGAACTCTTGAAGACTTGGCTGTAGACAATGATTTCATGTACAAAAGCTCGATTGCACAAGAAATACTACACAGTATCAACAACTAGGATCTCATCCTATTGAAAAGCTTTTGCACAGAAAAGAAATCACCAACAGAGTAAAATGACAAACCACAGAGTGGGAAACAACTTTGGCCAGATGTCCATCAGACAAGACTAATATCTAGAACATATAGAGAATCGAAAAAAAAGGTGCCCCCAAGTTTAAAGACTACTTCCAAAAATGGACACTGAAATGAATAGACACTTCTTAGAGGAATTTCAAAAGGCAAATAAATATGTGAAAAATGTTCAACATCACTGGTCATTTGAGAAATACAAATTAGAACAGTACTGAGATTTCATCTCACTCCAGAAAGAATGGCTGTTATCAAGAAATCAACCAATAAGAAATATTGGTGGGCCTGTGGGGAAAACGGAGCCTTTGTCCACTGTTTATGGGAGTATAGACTGGTACAACCATTGTAAGTCAGTATGGAGATTCCTTAGAACTCGAGCTCCAATTTGATCCAGCTATTCCACTTCTGGATGTCTTCCCAGAACTATTAAAAACATCATACCACAGTGACATATATCCACCCATGCTTATAGCCATACAGTTTGTAATAGCTAAAACTTGGAAACAGCTCAAATGCCCATCAACCAACAAATGGACAGAAAAGGTATGTTTTTTCATAATGGAGTACTACTTAGCCATAAAGAAGGATAAATTTGAAACATTTCTAGGTAAATGGATAAACCTGAGACTATACTCTTAAATGAAATAAATTGGACATACATGTATAAATACCACATTTTCCCCCTAGTGTGAAAAATTAAAAGAGTAAATAAGGACCAAAGTATACAATAGATATTATGAAATAGGAAGTAATTTTTCAAAAGGAAAGAGGAACTAGGGAGGTGCAAGGGTGTAAGTATGGAAGGGAATAGACAAGAATTATAAAAGAAGGATAAAATGGAAACAAAGCTTTGTAAATAAGGAGAAAATGAGGGAATGAAGGGAGGGGAGGAGATTGAGAAAAAAGAGGAATCAAAATATATCATGTACGGGTACAAACTCCCTGTAGTGGCTGTGACCATTATGTATACATAATTGTACCAATACACTTAAGAAAAAAGAAAAATATTTTCTGGCTCAACAATTTAGTTTTATTTTTAACCTAGGACTTAAATGCCTTAAAGTTTGATAACATAAAATTATATATGAGTTTTGTTAACTTACAGGTAAATATTATTCTTCAAAATTACTGCTTAAAGTGGCTTATAGACAAATAGACCCTGCAGGTATTAGATGAAATCCCTGTGATTCACATACCCAAGCAGTAGATTGATTTAAATCAGTTGGTAAGAATAAAGTAATTTTTAAAAGTTGATGACATGGGGACTTGCAGTAAGATGGTGACCGGGTAAGCAGCAGAGAAAAATCCCCGCAGAGTATTGACAACCAGATACTGAAATACAGCAACATGAGAAAGACAAGGAGAGATGGGTGCCCTGGTACCCTGAACCCAGGAAAGATCAGAAATGGAAATTGAGACTCTCAGAAAGAGCAAACAATACCTCCCCTGGAGAAAAGGCTCGGAGGGCCGCCATGGCGCAGTTAGAGGAAGAAGAGGCAGAAAAGGAAGGTGCTACGGCTCCATACACACCCTCAGCCCGCTCCCTCGTTCCGGCACTAACAGCTTCAGCCTCAGAGGCCCCTGCTTGCAAAAGCGTCCCCAATTGGCCAGGGGAGAGCGTAGTCCTGAGAGCTGGTTGGAAATCGGAGAGGAGAAATCGCAGCCCAAAAAGGAAGCTGTGGAAGTCAGAAGGAGTGGTCAATCCAGAGTGAGGATGGAAGGTTACAAAGGCCATTGAAGCAGAATCCCCCTCTGCTGAAATCTTTCTAATCAGTGCCCTGAGGCAGGCTGGAGTCAAGGCAACCAGTGAGCAGCCCACCACACCCAGCTCTATGCCTGCCCCGAGGATATGGCCTCAGATCTCTCCACTGTGTGAGCAAATGCCAGCAAAGAGTAGCAGAAAGCAGTGGAAGCAACCTCGGGACCAAAGTAATTCCCAGGGATCCAGTCAAAAAACAAAAGGGAGTTGGAGCACAGCAGAAAGAGTGAGGTGCGGATGGAGGCGGGCTACACGGCTACACGGCCCCACGCCCTTCTCACTCCAACACTGAGCAGGAAGCTTGAGCTGTTACCGGGATTCAGCTCCTACCTGAACTCTCTCTCTGAGCACCGTGAGTCCTGGTGTGGTGGCCTGAGCAGGCACCATGTGATCCTGACAACAATGGGCTGAGTCAACGGGCTTCAGGACTCACCCTAAACTACTAATATGAGAACCAGGAGAAACTCGTACTGGTTGCATATATGAAAAATGTAGGAACACAGCGTCAAACTACATGAAAAGCAGCAGTCCTGGAGCCTGAGAGACAACATACTCTACACAGCAGACCTGAGAAAATCCTCCAGTTCTTTCTGAGAACTAACTAAACTTAGTACACACAATCCTCTAACCACAGTGAGCACAGGTGGAGGAGACCTCACGCCACTTGTGCCCAGCATCATAAGTGCACCCAATGCCAAACAAGACTGAGTAGTGGGATGAAGCGAAGACATGGAACTAGGGTGTAGACCCGCCTCTCTAGCTGGGAGGGGATAGTCTCCAAAGACACTAATGGCCTATGAGGGTATACCAGGCACTTTGGTGGGGAGCTCGGAGGCCTGAGAGGGGAGGGGCCTCCCTTCGGGGTTGCATGAGAGCCCTGAGGACCTAGACTGGGCCTCCTGCACAGCGGCGTTGGGACAGAGTCCAGAAGTCCATGGGGGTGACCCTGCGGACTTGGATGGGACAGAGAGCACCCCCCCATCATGTAAAATAATTGTTAGGATAAGTAAACTAGAATCTCTTGGGCTTAGGACAAATACAGCACAAGACTCATCTTCGTGGATAAAAGAACAGCTGCCTCATGAATCAATTTGTTCAGTTGTCCACAGATGAGACATTTTGGGGTTTTTATGCCAAATTCTTATGTTGCTACATCCCAATGAATGCTACTAAATATATTGTTGTAATATATTTAAGTTGCTTATATTTAAAAAGTTAAGTTCTCTATGTCTAAAGAAGGCTTTCTTAAGATTTTAAGATGCTCTTGGATAGCCTACAAAACTAGTTTTGAAAACAAAGGTTGTATATTGTACTTCATTTGTTGGATTTTCCATTTTTAAACATTTGCTTCCTGAAATTGAGTTTTAAAAGTTAAATCAAATTTTGGATTTT
>PVLD010030714.1:0-16544 GCA_004027595.1 Dinomys branickii
CTACCTAGTGACCTGGGTGAGGTGTGTAAGACTGCTCCCCCACCCTCCCAGGGTTCCCTGCAGGTATAGGGATGGATCTCCTCCCCCACTCGGTGATCTGGTCGCGAGCGCCGATATCTCACCAGTTATTGGAGTACCTGCAGGCATGAAGATTCCAAGGTGCCAGTCTATCCTTTGGGGCTTTCTGTGCGGCTCGCCCAATGCACACGAAACGGGAGCCCGCTGGGCGTTGCCGCCGCCAGAGAGCCGATCTCTGTCAGGAGTCGCCGGAGAGCTGCGCCGGGTCGGGGGAGCGGGAGGGATCGAGCTGTCTGTATTCCCGGGGCGCCAGGACCCAGCAAATCCCTCTCTCCCGCGCGGCTCGCCCGACACGCTCGAAACGTGGGATTGCCGGGCGTCTCCGCCGCTAGCAAGCCGATCTCTGTCGGGAGCCGCCGGGGGGCTGCACCAGCTCGGGAGGCGGGAGGGCCCGAGGCGGCCGCGCTCCCACTGCGCTTGGACCGATCCCAGCTTCTTCCCCGCGGGGCTCGTCCCTGGCTCCCAGCCTCTGGGACTTTCCCACGTCTCGCCCCGGCAGCCTGGTCCGCCCTACCACATCTCCCCCGGCATCTCAGAGAAATACGCCCAGTTTAAACTTCCCAGCCGAGGTCCCGGCATTCTCGCTCGCCAAGTCTGTCTCGAGCTGGTGGTGTTTATTAAGGAGGTTCGCTCCCGTGCTGCTCACCTGGCCGCCATCTTCCCCGGATCTCTCTCTGTCCTCTTTCTTATTGCCCCTTTCTTGCACACAAGCTGGGAGCTGTGTGATACGTGCCGTTGTCGATAACCTAGGAGCCAGTTCTACCGGGAACAACAGGTAGATTCTCCCAGGCTCGGTTCTTGTGAGTAACACAGCTCCAACACACGGGAGCGTTCCCCGTGGCGGACTCCGTTCCCTCTCCAGATGTTTTTAAAATGTTTTATTTTGACTTCCAGGGAGATGGTGCAGTGATGAATAGCAAAGAAAGAGCCCTTCGAAGATTTGATGTCCAAACACTGGCATGTGGCAAGCAGAGACAAGTAGGAAAGTAGATCCCTGGGATCTAAAGTGAAGTGAGAATTGAAGCCCATGGGGAGAAGGAAGAGAGAGACTTCACACTTGATCTTAGCCACAAGGCCAAGAAGCTATGGGAGAGACTTCAATGAAGAAGGAGGTGGGAAGCAGTACATTATACCTGAGCCCTGACTCACTTTGTAGGAAGAACACAGTGAATATCGGCAACCTCAGAGGCCACCACAGAAAAACACACCTCTGGAACAGAGCAGTGGATACAACAAATTGCAATGGGTGATGAGTTATCCAGGTTCAGACGTCCTGTAGGAGGGGGAAATTGACTGGTAGCCATCTTGGAGAGGAATCAATTGAGCCCAGAACTCAGAGTACCTGCAGGCAGGTTCCATCTAGCAGCTCCCACTGTCAGGGTGAGGTGGAGTAAAGTTCACGTTAGCAGGAGGTCAGGGAACCAGGTTCAAGCTGGCAGGAAGCTGAGTTCAAAGGGTTGCAAGCTGAACAAATCAGGATCCAGTTTCATAGCCAGAAAGCAGTCTGAATTTCAGTGGAACTAAAGGTGCAGACTTGCTAGGATTACCCACTGTGCCACATAAATCTATGGCTGTGATTAATCAACACAGATTAAGACTCTATCTGCCCAATTTGTCTACTAGTAACAACAAAGACACCCCTTGAAATGAACATTATTTTGTGTATCTTCTTCCTTTATTTTCTTTTGTTTTCTTTTTTCTTGATTGTTTTTGTTTTTATATGACTGTAAATATTGTTTCTAGTTTTTTTGTTGTTGTTCTGTTCTGTTCTTGTTTTTTTTTTTTTTTTAATTTTTGGTACCAGGAATCAATCTTGTGCTCACCAAGCAGGCACTTGTGCCACTGAGCTATATGCCCAGCCCTACTTTTCTTATCTTTAATTTTTCTTTTTTCTTTCCCTGCTGTCACCTGCACCAGTTGCCCAAACTTGTTATATTTGTCCTTTATCTTCCATCCTTGCGTCTAATCTCTTCCTACACTATTTCCCTGTTTTCCCCCAATCCCTTTTAAATTTTCTCCCCTGGGGGTAAAATCACCCTGCTGAGGACATATTTACTCTAAACAATTTTCTGTTTTGTTTTAGATTTTGTTATATAACCACAAATCTAGTTCATACAGTTAAAGGTGGCAAATTAATGGTTACTACAGTTTGTCATTTTCTAGGCTGTGTTTGATGCTGTTGTTACTGTTGATGATACTACTTTAGCCAAGGTGACATAATTGTTCTGATTGGTTGTTCTTCCTGGTATGCCAAGACTGAGATTGCTTAAGGGTCAAAAATAATACTATAGGCCAGTGCCAAATAACAAGAGGCTAGTACAAATAGGCAGAAACTTCTCATCCATAATAACTGAAGAAGTAAAATCTTGCAACAGATTCAAAACCCAAAAGCCAACTACACCTAGAAGACATCTCTGAGAAGTAATCATTTCCTAAGGGTTCTAAATACTAAAAATAAAGGTACTGCCATAAACAATTTACAAACATCAACACAGGAATTGAATTTTTTTAAAAATACATAATGAGAAGATACTTAAGCAAAATGCAGCCTAGACTTCCAGATCACCAATGGCAAACCTAGAGGGCAATCCTGAACAATTTGAAAGCCATCCACCTGGACTCTCTGAAGTGGTACAGTGGAAAAAACAAAGCAGATGAATGAAGGTCTAGGAAAAACTAAATCAGAAATAATCTTTTAGTAACTGCAGAGATGGTGACTGTAATGAAAACCATGTTTAATCTAGGCATAGTGGTGCACACATGTAATCCTAGCACTTGGGAGGCTGAGGCAGAAGGATCATCATGAGATTGAGGTTAGCCTGGACAACACAGTGAGTTCAGGGTGAGTCTGAACTACAAAGCAAGACCCTGTCTCAGAGAGAGAGAGAGAGAGAGAGAGAGATGATTAGTGACTCTAGAACATATACAGATAAAGATAAAGAAATAGAAGAGCTTAGGAAAATGATGGAAACCATGAATGCCCACATAGAAAAAAATGAATCCATGAAACAGATTCAACAGATATCCAGGAGATTAAAAATTCCCATTGAAAATATACAAAGCAAGATGAGCCAATATGAGAGCAATGTATCACATATAGAAAGCAGGATTGCAGTTAGTCATCATGAAAAGGAGGATTTCTTAAAAATGGCGAGGGACCTAGGAAAACCAATCCAGCAACTGCTAGGTGATACAAAGAAAAATAAGGTAAGATTGATTGCAGTCAATGAAAGAGTAGGAGATAGCACAAATGACATAAAAAAACATGTTCACACAAAAGTAATGCCAGAAACTTCCCCAGCATGAAAAAAGAATTTGACATACAGACAAAGGGGTTATATAGAACTCCAGTTACCCATGATCCAAAAAAAAAAAAAGAAAACCTACACCAAGGCATATAATAGTCAAGATTTCAGAAATTCAACATAAGAACAGAGTATTAAAAACTGTTAGAGAAAAGAAATGAATCACCTATAAAGAACAGTCCAACAGACCAAAACACACTTGTAAACACAAACCTTCAAGTCAAAGAGAGTTTGGAGTGAAGAAGACATCCTCCAACCCAGATTTATATACCCTACAAACTATCTGTCAAAATTAATGGAGAAATAAGATACTTCCAGGACAAAAAACAGCAGAAAAAATTTATGACCACCAAACCAGCACCTAAAAATATTCTGAAATTTTAAGAAAATGTTCTGAAAGACAAAAATGTTCTGAAATTTTTAAAAAATGTTCTAGCAGGAGATAACAAGGGCTACAACTCCACAAACCCCAAGAGAATGAATCCACCAGGCAAATAGTTAAACAGGGATGGGGGGAACCAACATTATGAAAATAACATGATGAGGATAAGTCAATTTATGTCAGTTATAATCATCAGTGTAAATGGTCTCAATTCACCAATGAAAAGAAACAGACTGGCAGAATAGATTAAGAAACAAGATCCAGGCTGGGTGTGGTGGTACATGCCTGTAATCTCAGCACATGGGAGGCTGAGGCAGGAGGACCACTGCCAGTTCCAGGCCAGCCTGGGCTACAAAGTGAATTCAAGGCCAGCCTGAACTTCATAGTGACACCTTGTCTCAACGAGATTAACAAAAAAAGAAGGAAAAAAAACCCCAAGATCTAATAATATATCACACACAATGAACACATTTAACTCAAAAATAAATTCATGGACTGAAAGTCAAAGGACAGAAAACAACATTTTATGAAACAGGAAAAGTAACAAAAGAGGCGTAGCTATTCTATTTGCAAGCAAAGTGGATTTCAAGCCAAGACTGATTAAGAGAGACGAAGAGGATCATTAGATCCTTGTAAAGAGAACAATCCAAGAGGGAAAGATAAATTTCATAAATATATATGCACCAAATAGTAGTACATCCAACTACATAAAATAATTACTAAGGAACATGAAAAATCTAATAGAATTGTAACATGGGATCTGAATACCCACTGGCACAAATAGACAGATCACCTAGACAAAAAAACCAACAAAAAAATGAGAACTGAACCAAACTTCTGTTTGTTTGTTTGTTTTTTGTTTTTGACACCAGGTCTCGCCATACAGTCCAGGCTGGACTTGAGCTCACTTTGTAGCCCAGGCTGGTCTTGAACTTGCAACAATCCTCCTGCCTCAGCCTCCTGAGTGCTGGGATTACAGCTGTGCACCACCCCACCTGACCTGAACAAAACTTTTTAACAAATGGACTTAGTAGATGTCTATAGTGTTCCACACTACATCATAATACACATTCTTCTCAGTTGCACATGGGATGTTCTCCAAAATAGGTCACATACTAGCTCATAGAACATGAGAGGCACTGAAATTATTTCATGCACATTATCATACAATGAAATTGGAAATCAGTGGCCAAAGAAATCACAAGAACATCATAAACACATGGAAATTTAATAGCACCCTCCTGAATGACCAATGGGTCACAGATGAAATTAAAGAAGAAATTAAACATTTTCTATAAATAAATGGTATGCCAATACAATGTGCTGGAACTTATGGGATTCAGTGATAGCAATCCTATGAGGGAAATTTATAGCAGTGAGTTCTCATATCAGAAAAACAGAGCAAGCTAAAATAAACAACCTAATGTTGAACCTCATGCTTCTAGAAAAAGAAGACCAAGTCAAGCCCAAAGCTCCCCAGAGGGAGGAAATTCTAAAGGTCAGAGAAGAAATTAGTGCAGTGGAGACTAAGAATGTAATACAAAGAATCAATGAATTAAAAAGATAGTTCTTTGAAAGATTAAATATAATTATTATTAAATATAATAAATATTTAAATATAATAATTAAAAACTTTTAGCCAACTTTATCAAAAAATGAAAGAAAAGACTCAAATTAAGGCAATTAGGAATGAAAAAGGAGAAATCACAACATATCCTGCAGAAATCCAGCAGATCATCAATACCTACTTTGAAAACCTGTATTCCAATAAGATGAAAACAAAAAGAAAATGGACAGATTCCTAGATACATATGAATTACCAAAGCTGAATCAAGAAGGTATAAAAATTCTAAATAACCTAATATCAGTCAATGAAATTGAAAATATAATTAAAAATATAAATATAATTAAAAACCTATCAACAAAGAAAAGCCTGGGCCCTGACAGGATTCACTCCTGAATTCAATAAGAAATTTAGAGAAGACCTAATGCCGCTATTTCTCAAATTCTTTAATAAAATTGAAAGGGAAGCAATACTCCTGAATTCATTCCTGGAAGCAAACATTACCCTGAGAGCAAAACCAAAGAAGGATCCAGCCAAAAATTAGGAGTGCAGGCCAATCTCCCTAATGAATATAGATTCAAAAATCCTCAATAAGATACAGGCAAACGGGGGCTGGGGGTATAGCTCAGGGGCATAAGCGCTTGCCTGGCAAGTGCAAGGTCCTGAGTTCGATCCCTGGTACCGGAAAAAATAAATAAATAAAAATAAATAAAAATAAAATGATACCAATTAAAAAAAAAAAGATACAGGCAAACAGTACAGAAAATCATCGGAAGATTATACACCGTGACCAAGTAGGGTTTATCCCAGGGATGCGGAGATGGTTTGACAAATGCAAATCGATAAATGTAATATACCATATTAACAGAGCCAAGGACAAAAACCATATGATCATCCCACTAGATGCAGAAAAATTATTTGACAAAGTCCAATAACCATTCATGATAAAAAAAAACTACAGAAAATTGGAATAGATGATCTTTGTCTCAATCTGATAAAAGCCATGTATGACAAAACAACAGCCAGCATCAGACTAAGTGGACAAAAGCAGAAAGGTTTCACTCTAAAATCAGGAATAAGACAAGGATGACTCCGCTATCATGACTCTTACTGAACATAGTTCTGGGAACATTGGCCAGAGCAACTAGACAAGAGAAAGAAATAAAAGGAATAATGATAGGAAAGGAAGAAGTTAAACTACCATTATTTGTGGATGACATGATACTCTACAGAGATCTCAAAACTCCCCCAAAGACTTCCATATTTAACAACCAAATTGAGTAGCATAGCTGGATACAAAGTCAACACTCAAAGTTCAATAGCACTTCTATATACAAACAACAAACTCACTGAGAGATAAATTAGGGAAACAACACCTTTCACAATACCCTCTTAAAAAATGAAATACCTGGGAATCAATCTAATGAAAGAAGTATGAGAACTTTACGTTGAAAACTACAGTACTTTGTAAAAGGAGATCAAAGAGGCTATCAGAAAACGGAAAGATATCCCTTAGTCTTGGGTTGGAAATGGCCATACTTCCAAAATTATTATACACATTTAATGCAATCCCAATCAAAATACCAATCCCATATCTCACAGAATTAGAAAAAACATTCCTAAAATTCACTTGTAACCAGCAAACCCCTAGAACAGCAAAAGCAACTCTAGGCAACAAAGGCATCAGAGGGGCCATGATAATCGCTAATTTGAAATTATATTACAAAGCTACTCTAATAACAATAGTATGGTACTGGCAAAAAGTTGACCTAAAGATCATTGCAACAGATTAGAAGGTGAAGAAACAACTCCAAACACATTCAGCCACCTTCTCTTTCACAAAGGAGCCAAACATGTTCACTGGAAGAAAGATAGACTCTTTATTAAATGGTGCTGGTAAAGCTGCCTTTCCATGTGCCAAAGATGAAAACTAGACCCATATCTTTCACCATGCACTAAACTAAAATCAAAATGGATTAAAGATCTAACTATTAAAACAACATTAAAGCTGCTGGAATATAGAATAGGTAGAAGATATTAGTAAAGTGAAAGACTTTATAAACAAAACTCTGATCACATAGGAAGTATCACAAAGAATCTACAACTGGTATCTCATCTTATTATAAAAACTTTTGCACAGAAAAAGAAACCACCAACAGAGTGAAGGGACAATTAACACTGTTAGAAAAAATTTTGCCAGCTGGTCCTCAGACAAAGGACCAGTATCTGAAATATATAAAGAACTCAAAGACATCAGACCCCCCAAATTGAAATACCCAATCCAAAAATGCACCTCTGAAATGAATCTGAAAAATGCCCATCTGAAATGGGCATTTTAAATGAAGAAATAGAAACAGTAAATAAATATATCAAAAAATGTTCAACATCACTGGCCATTCAAAGGATGCAAATTAAAACAACACTGAGATTCAATGTCACCCCAGAAAGAATGGCTGTTATCAAGAAATCAACTAATAACAAATGCTGGTAGAGCCATGGCAAGAAAGGAATCCTTGTTCACTGTTGCTGGGAGCATAGCCTAGTGTAACCACTGTGGAAATCAGTACGGAGATTCCTCAAAACACTAAAACTAGAGGTTCTAATTGCCCCAGTTATTCCCTTCTTGCTAGCTTCCTGAAAGAATTAAAGGCATTATAGCACAGCGTTATACGCAAACCCGTGTTCATAGCCACACACTTTATAATAGCTAAATCTTAGAAATACACACACACACACACACACACACACAATCTACATGTGGTTTTTTGTTGTTGTTGTTCACTAATTCTATGTTTCTCAGTTATTTTTTTATTTCACTGATTTTACTTTTTCCTGTCAGGTCAGTTTTGCTTTTCATGGGCCTACACAATTATCTTACTTGGTAATAAGATAATTCTGGCCAGATGTTATTTATAATTCTATAGACGTTCACTTACCTCTTCTAGGGCTGGGGATATAGCTCAGTGGAATAAGTGCTTGCCTGGGAAGCACAAGGTCCTGAGTTCAATCCCTAGTACCGCCAAAAAAAAAAAAAAAAAAAAAAAAAAAAAAGTGCCACTTACCTCTTCTTAGCAATTAAATTTTAACTCCTCTCCAACATATTTTGTGTGTCTTACTGTTTATCTATTGGAATAATTTGAGTGGTTGGAGTAACTGTGAGCTACCGTAGTGTTATTTTACAGT
The DNA here is from genome assembly GCA_004027595.1 of Dinomys branickii. Lineage (NCBI taxonomy): Eukaryota > Metazoa > Chordata > Mammalia > Rodentia > Dinomyidae > Dinomys > Dinomys branickii. The sequence continues at coordinate 8,513 of PVLD010030714.1, forward strand.
CCCTACTGCTTCCATGTGTCCTTATACTGCCTTGAGTTCAATTTTTCAAATGTTGATACTGAATTTCCTTGTTTCAATTTGTTTTTTAGAAATTTGGAAAGTATTGATAATTTGCAGGCTGAGGCACAGGAAATCCTGTGAGGTATGTATTTTTAGTTAATTGTGCTTGTTTTCTTATTGCTTTTAAAATTATGGTACAGTATTTAGAACAGGAAGCAAAAAATAAAAAAGTTCTGTTTCTGTGCTGTCTAGTCTTCAAAATATCTTATGTAACTTTAGATAGTTATTTCATTTTCATCAGTTTTAATTTTCCTACCTACAGAATTTAGCTTCTCTCTCTCTCTTTCTCGGCTAAGACGTAATTCCCTCAATGAAATGCACAAAGACTGATACTTTGAAAACTCCAAAGGCCAGTGTCAATGGAAAGGAGCTTGAGACAGACTTGCACACTCCTGAAAAAATCCAAAATACATTATTAGGAATGCAGGGTTTATTTGGTAATAGCTTTGCTTTTATTGTTGATGGTTAATTTTAGAAGTCCCTTACTACAATGACTGATACAGTATGTACCCAACAAATGTTTGTGGGGTGGACTGAAATTAGACTGTCTTGAGAATATTATGAGACTCGCCTTTGTTGAAATGCCATTAATTAGGCCAAAGAAAAATATTATTTTCCTGTCTTTGAAAGAGATAATGGATAATTAAAGAGATACACAATGCTGTCTTTTTTCCCATAGGAAAACATGGATTGGGTAATAGAATCTCTGACTTTTGGAAGAAGTAAACTTCACGCAGCCTTCCCATTTTCTAAGTAAGTTTAAGAGAGATGAGTTGACTTGTCAGTGGCAAAGTTTCAGAATCATTGTCATTGAACTACGTTTTCAGTCCACTGCCCTGTTCACTAAACCATAATCTCTTCCTTGAAAAGCAGAGTGAATTTATTTACTGTTGATCAAAAAAGTAAAGCCAAATTCTGATAAGATCAATGTCAACTTGGGAAGAGATCTCTAAGGGCCAGACTTCCTTATTCATCACTTTCTTCAACAACTTGGACAAAGAGCTGTGAGAAATATTTGACATTTCAGGGGACATAAATTATAGTAGCTATAACCTATGATATAGGCCCAGAGAATTAGAATTCCAAATCCTAACTAAATTGCTCTTAATGTCCGGTGGTGTATTAGTTACTTTCTCACTGATGGGACAAATACCTGACACCCACAAGTTAAAGAAGCAAAGGTTTATTCTATGTCACAGTTTGTAGAGGTCTCAATCCACAGTCAGTTGGCTCCAACAGCACAGCAGAGGAGCAGCACAGAGGAGAAACAGTTCATGGCGTGGCAGACAGGAAGCAGCCAGACCTCCTTCTTTCTTTTTATTCCATGCAGCCTGTCGGTTGGTGCCACCCACATGCAGAGTGGGTCTTTCTCTCTTCAATAAGTCCATCATCCACACCCAGAGCTATGAAAAGCCGATCGGTGGGCTAATCCAGGATCACTCCAGTCACTTCCAAAAGGCTCCCCTAAAATCACATGATACTTTGGGGGTGAGTCTAGATACAAACCATAACAAGACTGCGGTTCGAATGTGTCCCTCAAGCATTCATGTGTTGGCAGCTTAGTTCCCAGTGTGGTTGTGCTAGGAGGTGAAGTGGAACCTTCAAGAGATAGATCTGGTGCAAGCTAGTTAGGTCATTAGGTCACTGGAATGCTGCCTCAGGAAGGTATCACAGAGTAAGTTAGTTATCCCATAAGAGTGAGTTATCTCAAGAGAACTAGCCTGGCCCTTCCCACTCCCTGGCCTTCTGTCTCACCATGGGAGTGCTCCCTTCCACACAAGCTGCCACCACTGCAGCATCGTCTGCATGAGGTCTCCATGAGAGGACTGAACAAATGGGGTCATCTGGTCTTAGACTGTCAGCTTCCACAACTGTGAGCTAAATACATCTTTTTTCTTTATATGTTACCAAATCTCAGGTACTTTTATTATAGCAATGGGAAACAGATTTACACATTGGCCTAAAAAACCAAAGTGTGAGGCTCTAGATTTGATCCACAGCTCTCAGGGAAAAGAAAGTGATACCATAGAACCAGTCTCACAGAGGACTTCTTGCTGCCAGCTCTGGACAGTGGGTGCCATGCTGAATGTGAAAACTGGATATTGCTGTTGCTAGAATAAACTTTCTGTTTCTCTGCTTCTTTCTTTGTTTCACTATTTCCTGGAGTCATCCAGGCGAACATGTTCAATTGCCCAAGCCCAGGTCACGTGCTGCAAGAGTAGCTGTGACAGCAGGTGTCCAGTCCTTGTCCTTCTATGTGGGATGGTGGCTCTGCCTTTTTCAACAGCTCCCACAGTGGGAAATTCCTAAGGAGGCTGAGTGGGGGTCAACCACAAAAACAAACACTATGTCCCGCTTTAACAGAGCAGACTACTGATGCAGGAAGGGACTGCCACTTTTTAAAGAACTAGAAGTCTTAAGGGAAATTTTAAGAAACCAATTTCGTTCGTAACTGTGAAAACGTGTCAAACCCTTTAACAGGAAAAGGAACAGATGCGTTATCACTCTGCCACACAGGGGACCCATAACAGACTTCCTTCTGCTCGGCCCACTTCTCTCACCGCAGCTCTGCAGGCTGGGATTGTATAAAAGTGAGGCCTGCTTTCAAGGCACCAGCGCCCTCTCTGTATTATCCATCTCTCTTAATCATCGCTGCTTCAGGGAAAGTGAGTCCCATAACCCCTGAGAATTGCTGAAGGAGCCCACTGCACTTCAAATCAGAGGGCTGTATCAGAGGCAGTTACTCCCAGGAAGCAGTTGCAAAAGTTTGTTGAGCTTTTCTAAGAACCTCCACAGACTCCATGAACACCTCCATGCGATTGTTAAAGGCCTTGAAAAACAAAGTTTGAAAACCACTGTATAATGCAGACAGGGCATCTAAAGGCCCAAGTTCTAAGTGTGCCACAGCCACTGCAATCACATTACTACATCTCTGAAGCTTGAATCTCTTTAGTAAATCTTCTTTCTCCTTCTATAAAATGCAAAAATATTGCCATCTCCCAGGGTTACTGTAAGGATCGATAACTCTGTAAGAGAATGTACGTGAAATCTAGCTGAATATACAATGCTGTAGAAGTCAGATGTGACTAAGTTTTCTCCCAGGCACATGGGACCAAGCATTTTGAACCAGAGCACTTGTCCTATGTTAGATTGACTGGGAAATTTCTGCAGCCATAGAAGATATGGGGGCCAGAGGTTTGTTGTGCTTTACCTCAAGAATGCCAGCAATGTTCAGGATGGAATCAACTTGCAACCTTTCCTTTCCCCATCATTTACACACCTCACCCAGAAACTTGCTTTGCTGCCTTGCTTGTTATTTTGCTGTAAACCAATTACCTTCAAAAGTTCAGTTTCTCCTCTTTCACCATCCCCCCCTCCTCCTTGGTGGTACTAGGGATTGAACCCAAAAGCTCTGCACTGAGCTGCATCTCCAGGCCTTTGTCTTCTTTTTGAGACAAGATCTCACTAAATTGCTAAGTCGCACACACTGGGCTCGAATTGATGATCCTTCTGCCTCAGTCTCCCAGAGTCTCCTGCCTCAGCTTTCCAGAGTGCTGGGATTACAGAAGTGCACCACCACACGAGGCTTCAGCCTCCAATTTGCATGTCTCGTGGAAGGGAGTGCCTCCCAGCTCAGCTCGGGGGCAGCTACTTGTTTTCCCTGCCCCTGGCTAGGCCAGGTGCTGCGTTCCATTTCCCCCTGCTCGGTCCCAGAGCTGCTTCCCAGAGACTTTCCTCCGAAGTCCTGGAAAAAGCTGATTGGCTGGAACATTCCCCCTTCTCACTACCCTTGGTCTCTCCTGGGTAAGGACCCACCCCATGATTTGTGATCGAGTTCTACTGGAGGCTGTCCTCGGGGTGGTTGTCTTTATTAGGTGGTTGTCTTTATTAAGATGCACGAACCTCAAGCCCATGAAATGCCTCTGTGGGCTTTCCCTAACATCTGTTCTGTGGGCGGCGCTGTGAAATCTCCCCAGGCTGTCAGAGTACTTCTTCCCTGAGAAACAGGGATGAAATGGGCAGGGCATCGGAGCCCTAAGGGAACAAGCCAGACAAAGGAAGAGGTACCCGAGGGCAGAAGGCCTTAGGCCTTGCCTCTGGGGGGGGCACAGGAAAGGAGAAATCTGTGTGTCAGTGTGTGGGGCAGTGGACAGAGTTATACAATGCAGTGTCTGTATTTTGCACTAAGTGTGAAAAGCATTTTTAAGGTGTGTAATAAATATATCTGAAATGACTACTTATGTATGAATCATTTGCTCTAGTCACTTGTTCTGAGCCTAAGAAATGGAGAAAAGAGATAAAAGTAGGCCTTTGCATTTTAAAAACTGCTGCAGTTTGAATGTCCCCTCCAAAACTCTTGTTGAAATTTAATGGTCATTTTAAGAGTTTGCAGAGGTAGGAGCTTTAAGGGGTTATTAGTCCTGCTAGTCAGCTCTCTGTTGTGACAAAAAACTTGAGAAGAACAATTTAAAGCAGGAAAGATTTATTCTGGCTTCATGGTTGCTGAGGTTTCAGGCCATGGCGAGGGACTCCATGGTCTCCCGGCCATGGTGCGGCAGTGCCGGGTATCACTGTGGAAGACGGTGGTGGAGTAAAACTGACCACCTCCCAGCAGGAAAGACAGACAGATGACAGAGAGGAGGGCGCCGCATCAGCAGGCCCCCAGGGACCGACTTTCTCCTTCCTCCGGCTTGCCCCACCTGCTAACTTTCTGTCTCTCCCCCAATAGTGCCACCAGCTAGGACCAAGTTTTCAACAGTTGAGCCTTTGGGGGACATTCCAGACCCGACCACAACAGTCCCTGAGGAATCAGCCTTTGAGAGGGTTGAAGGAGTGAGTTAATTGTCGTGCAAATGGATCCATTAGAAAAGGGGTGGGTGGGCTGGGTGTGGTGGTACAGGCTACACATCCACATCCAGAGGCTGATTCAGGAGGATGGACAGCTTGAGGCAAACCTGGGCAAGTCAGTGACACTGTCTTCGAATAAGAAATTTAAAGGGGGTTAGAAATGTAGCTCAGGGTGAAGTCCCTGGGTTCAAAGCCCAGTCCTACAAGCAAAGAAAAGGAAGGTATTGGGCCCCACCCTCCCTCGCTCAGCCTCCGCTCTACACACTTGCCCTTCCACATGCCCTGATGCGCAGGAAGCCCCATACTAAATGTGACCTCCCAGCCTCCAGAACTGGGATCCAAAGAAACTTCTGTTATTGATAATTTATCCATTCTGTAATGTTCTGTTACAGCAGCAGAAAACAGATGCTAACAAACACACAGCCCCAGAAAAAATTTTACTTTTTTTTTTGGCAGTACTGGGGATCAAACTCAGGACCCTGCGCTTGCTAGGCAGACGCTTATTCCACTGAGCTATATCCCCAGCCCCCTTCAGAAAAAATTTTAGAAGGGAATGGGTGACATTCAGTTCCCCAACTTCTTGGTGACTCACCAAATCCCCTCTGTTTTCTTTATTGGCAAGAAGGGACTTGGTAGAGAGGAAGCCTGTGAGTTGGAAGTATTTCTTACTGTGTTTGTTTTCCCATTGTGTAATTGTTTCTTATTCTAAGAATCAGGTGTTAATAGGTTGCGTCATATGAGGATGAGAGGCAATCCCCTGTTCTGTAGCGTTTCACTTTAAGATAGATTTTGTTACAAAAAAATCCAGTTTGCTACAACAAAAAACCCAGAATAACATGAAGGAAATGGGGCGTAGCTCAGTTGTGGAACGGATGCTTAGTGTATGTGAGGCCCTCAGCAGCAAACGACAAACAATAGAGAAGTAGGAATAGGATGTTTTCATGAAAGTAGGTGACTCTTAAAGTTGATAAGGAAGGAAAACTTGAAAAAAAAAAGTTGGCCAGGTGCAGGGGTGCACGCCTATAATCCCAGCACTCGGGAGGCTGAGGCAGGAGGATGTAGCGAGTTTGAGACCAGCCTGGGCTACAAGCTGAGCTCAAGGCCAGCCTGAACTGTATAGCAAGACCCTGTCTCAAAAAGACATAAATAAATAAATAAATGCATGTTGAAAATTTAGAGTCCAGGGGAATTATTCAGCTAGATTTCCTAACAGAGAGAGCATTATAGGACCTAGTGGAATAAAACTAATAAAATTAATTCTAATCTGTAGCTTCCTGGGAAAGAGACTGTTTTGATGGAGAGAAGTCAAGGGCATTCAGAGTCCTGGAAGGGTAAATAAAGACCGTTATTTAAACACTTGTCTTCCATTCTGGCAGATCATAGCATTGCTAGATTTGTGGGGTGCAGGTGGGCTAGCAAGATGCTGACTACTGGAGGTGGTTGCTGTTATGGGCCTCAGAGATGGGATCAGGCACCACTGAACACTAATTGTCACATTGCCGATCTACAGCTGAGAATGGGCTCACAGATCTGGGAAGCAAGATACCATCAGCGCTGGTTTCACAACATTCAGCCCCACAATCAGGCGGAGAGGAAAGCAAGCAGAGGGGCTGCTACAGGAAGTGCGGCAGGTGGAGCTGAGGTTCTTTACCCATCAGTGCTACATCTTGCTGTGGGACAGAGGGCACAGGATTGATACCAGTTACTCAAACTCCAAACCGTGCAACAGCTGAAAGTGTGGCCTCAACTATGCTGGATTAAGACATTAAAAGATGGAGGACCCTAAATCCTGCCCATATGAAAGAGAAAGTTCTTGGGATCTGAGCTGGCTCTGACGCTAGAGGCAGGAACTTCTTTTGGACATTCGCCAGACTTGAATGTCTTTCTACCCCCTTTGAACAATTTATCAGTGTGTGTGTGTGTGTGTGTGTGTGTATGTGTGTTAGTGGGAATTGAACTCAGGGCCTTACACCTGTGTATTTATGAATCTTAAAGCAAGAATAAATTTTAAAATTTACCAGATACCAGCAATATTATGTGATGCTCTGTGGGGAGATGCAAAGAAAATTATGAGAACTGTACTTCCACAAATCTTTATATTTTCCAAAGTGTTTTCATAATCCTGAAATTTTTTTAATCTTTGTAACCTTTATTCATCCTTTCCTGGAAGTTTTTTCCTCCTAATTTTATTTTGTTGTGCATGTACTGGTTTTGAAGTTGCATATATTGTATTTTTATATCTATTTATTTGTTTCTTTGTTTGTGGCAGTGCTAGGATGAAGCCTAGGACCTCACACATGCTAGGCTAGTGCTGTACATTAAACTGGGAGGGTTTTTACAGAGGGTCTGTAGCTAGTTTTTTACTTCTGCAAAAGCCTTTAAATTTTTGTTTGTGCTTTTTGTTTTGTTTTGGTTTTGGTTTTGCAATACTAGGGATACAACCTAGGGCCTTCACACAGAACTAGGTACCAAGTCCTTTTTTATTTTAAGACAAGGTTTTGCTAAGTTGCCAAGGCTGGGCTTGAACTTGGAATCCTCCTGCCTAAGCCTTCTGGGGTGCCAGGATTATATGCATACACCACCATATTCAGCCAATGGCCTTTAAATATTAAGCCTCCTCGTATTTTGACCTTGGCAGGTGACTAGTTTGTGTCACAACATCACAGTTTGTACTTCTACAAAGGCAAAGCTGTACATACTGCGCCTTCAGCAAAGATGTGGTCCCTGTTGGTACACCTCTCAGCAAACTACCTGATGGGCCTTGGGGGGCTTCGGGAACACCCCCTGCTGTACTCTGACCCCCTCAGCTATGGCCCTGGTCTCACTCCACTAGTGTGGGCTTCATGGAAACTTCAGCAGACACTGGTGGATCTTGAGGATTACTAAGCAGACATAGCCAAAGCACAAACTGAAACTTGAAGCTGGGAATAGTGACAAACATCTGTAATCCCAGCGCTCTGAGAGGCTGAGCAGGAGGATAGAGAGTCCAGGTCCAGCCTGAGCAACTTAGCAAGATCTCAAAATACAAAAAGTGCTGGGAATATAGCACAAGGCCTTGCATTCAATCCCCAGTACTAATAAGAAAGAAAGAAAGAAAGAAAGAAAGAAAGAAAGAAAGAAAGAA
>PVLD010030715.1:0-16546 GCA_004027595.1 Dinomys branickii
CCCACGGCGCTTGGACCGAGCCAAGCTTCTTCCCTGCGCGGATCGTCCCTGGCTCCCAGCGTCTGGGGCTTTCCCACGTCTCGCCCCGGCAGCCTGGTCCGCCCTACCACATCTCCCCCGGCATCTCAGAGAAATACGCCCAGTTTAAACTTCCCAGCCGAGGTCCCGGCATTCACGCTCGCCAAGTCTGTCTCGAGCTAGTGGTGTTTATTAAGGAGGTTCGCTCCCTTGCTGCTCACCTGGTCGCCATCTTGCCCGGATCTCTCGGTTCTATTCTTATAACATAAGTAATGCAAAATTACAAAAAGATATCACATTGTGCCATCAAAATAGCTCTTATCCAAGATGATGATGTGATGATGATGAGGAGGAGGATGGTGTGGAGGAACTGGAACCCTCATGCTCTATCCCTGGAGTCATACAAGGGTACACTGAGAGGAGAACAGCAGCAAAAGAATGGGTCCTCTGCACACCGCACTGCAGGCTCCTCCGGAAACCTCCACCGCTTTCTTGCTGGCTCGCCCACACTGACCCTTATTTTTCGATAATTACTTTTAAGGTAGATGAATTAAATTCTCCTTTCAAGACGTTTAACAAGATGGTGACTGGATAGGAAGCAGAGGAGGAATCTCTCCCAGAAATCCCACCTAGACAAAGAAATACAGCAATAAGAGAAGGACAAAAAGGAGAGAGGTGGGCACCTTGAAGTCGGGAACTGAAATCCTTGGGAAGAATAAGAAGGACTTATTCGGGAAGAAAGGATCGGAGGTCCACCATGGTGCACTCGGAGGGAGGCGGGACGGAGAAACGACAGCTCCAAATCATACATATCTTTGGCTCACGCCCTCGTCCCTGCACCCGCAGCTTCAGCGGAGACCTACCCTCATGGAAGCCTCCCAGCTCGGCCAGGGGAGGGTGGAGTTCCGAGAGAGGGTCAGAGGAGGGAGCATAGCTATAAGAAGATGCAATGGCGGACGGGAGCAGTAGTCGAATCCAGGACAAAGGCGAGAAATTACAACACCCACGAAAACAGAAACCTGATCCTGCAGAAACATCCCTAATCGGCACTGGGAGACAGGATGGAATCAGCCTAAATAGCTCATGGCACCCGACCCAGTGTCTGCCCCGAGGCGATCCCCTCCCCCACCCCTTTACTGGGTGAGCGGGGAGCAGCAGGGACGGGCAGCGGCCCTGAGGGGATGGAGCGGACAGCGGAGGGAGCTGCGATTGCGCTCCGGGACCAGGCGGGAAGCAAGAGCCGAGGTGCCCGGCTCCAGCTCCTGCCCTGAAATCTCACTGTGAACACGGAGAGACTAGGCGGAGGGAGTAATCAACAAATTCTCCTGTCAATAATTATACGGACGATTATACGGACTTCAGGACTCACTCCACACTATTAACGACATGAAGAGGACCTATTTACAGCTTACACATATGAACTTTGCAAGAACCCATAGCAACACATCTGATGAAGAGCAGCAGACCTGGAGTACAGGCACCGGCTGCAGGCGTGGATGGCTCTACAGGCCTGGGTGGCCCCTCCGTCCATGGGCAGCTCTATGGGCCCGGGCGGCCCCACCGGGGATTGACAAGTGACACCATAGAGGGCGAACAGAACCCACTCACCTCCGCCCCCACCCTATGCAGTGCGACGGCGGGGAGGAGACACGCGGTCCATGATGAGTATGGGTGCTTTTCCCCCCCAAACAGGACAGCTTGTATAGTATGGTCTGGGGCAGCAATGTCTCCTCCCGAGGTGAGAGTTCAGAAGTATGTGGTAGAGCAATGGAGATCAGGGAGGAGAGAATTTGAATTTTCAAGCGAGCCACCACCAGTATAAAGAGTAATAAGTGGGAAAGTAACATTAGATAAATCAGCATTCACAGATAATTCCCTTCTATATTCTGTGTAATTCTGTAGTTCCTTAATTGTCTATGTGTCGGTGTGGGCGGCTGCCAGTGGGGAGAGGTGGGGTGCATCAGCAGCGACCGCAGAGCCACAGCAAATCCCAGGGATCCAGCCAAGGAACAAATGGGAACTGGGGCACAACAGTAAGAGAGAGCTGCAGATGGAGATGGATCACACGGCCCCTATTCTAGAACTAATCTGTAGTCTCAGTTCATACCCTGAACTAACACAGTGAGAATGGGCCAGAGAGATTTCAAGCCCTTATACCAAGCATCGTAAGTTCGTCCGGTGCCCAGCTGGAAGGGGTGGGGAACAGTAATGATGGAGATGAGAAGGAGGTGGGAGGAGAAGAAAGGGCCTCTGGCATCAAGGCAACGGGACAGAGCCAAATGGGTCACCGAGGGCGCCCTGATGGGGGTGCATGCCCCGCGGCTGCTCCGCTGTGGAACCCGTGGCTGCTCCGCAGTGGGCCTTGCGGCTGCTCCACTGAGGGCCCTGCTGAGGGCACCTCACAGACTGGACCTGCCCCCACCCATAGCATGGAGACGGGGTGCAGCCAGGTGGTCTGCTGTGAGCATATGTGCTTTTCCACCTAAGACCATGGCAGTTTGTATACACCCTTGTATGTTATAGTTTAGTCTGAGGCAGCTATATCTCTTCCCAAGGCGAGAGTCCAGGGGTATAGATAAGCCCAGGAGTACAGGTATTATCACAGGGAAGATGACTGATTGAGTGGTTGGGCAATGGAGATGAGGGAGGAGAAAAATTCAATTCAGTTTGGACAGCGTCCAGAGCTAATTCCCTTCTATGTTTTCTATAATTCTGTATTGCCTCAATCGTTTTTGTATTAACAGAAGTGAAGATAACTTTATATTATACAGCATTCAGTGCAAATTCCCTGCTATATTCTCTTTAATGTTTTTGTGTTAACTAATGTGAAGATAACATTATGTATTAGAACATCCAGTGCTAATTCCCTTCTATTTACTGTATAATTTTGTCATATGTCTCCATTCTTTTGTCTTTAAAATAAAAAAAAAATTCTTTCAAGATATAGAGTAGATGAATGAATAAAGAAAAACAAGACCCAACTATATTCTGTCTTCAGGAGACTTCACTTTATTTTTAGGACACCTACATTAAAAATGAAAAATAATATTCCATACAGTAGACAGCAAAAGAGAACAAAGAAACCATGCTTATATCAGGTGAAGTAGGCTTTAAGGAAAACTAAAATGATGCAAAGAAAGTCATTACACAATGATGAAAGGGTCTATTAAAAAAGAGAGCATAATAATTACAAATATATGTGTACCCAATACTAAAGCACCAAAATATGTAAATCAAATGCTAGGAGATAGGAGAAATAGGTACAATCTAATAATTGCATGGGACTTCCATATCCCACTTTCAGCAATATGGTTTTGAATCTGGTCCCAGCAATTTTATATGGTATTGAAAACAATAGTGTTGAAGTTTACATCTAGATGTCTCCCCTAAGCCTCATGCTCTCATAGGTGGTGCTTTGGGAGAAGACTGGATCAAGGGGGTTTGATAGTCAGTAGTGGATTTCACTGATGAGTTTGTAGCTATATGTGATGTGGGAGGTGAAGCCTGGTTGGAGGAGGTGGTATCTGGGGGTGTGACCTAGAATGATCTGTCTCCCTCCTTGATCTCTCTCTGCTTTCTCTTTCTCCTCTGCCATGCCTCTCTGCCATGGTGCCCTCCTTTAGAGCAATCTGACTATGTACTGAAACCTTTACAAACCATGAGCCAAAATAAAGCTTTCCTTCTTTAAGTTGTGGGTATCAGGTACTGTGTCTCAATGACCAGGAAGTAACTAAGGTAGATGGGGTACTGAATGATAGACCACATGATTTAAATTGAGAAATAATATGGACATTCAAAGTATTTAAAAAAATTTTTATTTTAAAGAGAAAAAACAAACAACAAAACAATAACAAAGACAAAAATAACAAAAAATAATAAAAAATGATACAGAATTTCAAAACAAGATGACAGGAATTAACAATAGTTGTTATATTACATATTATTATATTCAGTGAAGTTACTCAGATTTCCAGATGTAAGAATGCAAGATTGATCAAACAATTAGAGAGAATAAAAATGATGCAGAGATTCACTAAACAAGATGGTAGGAATTCCACAAAGGTTGTTATATTACATGTTATTGTATCCAAATTAGTTGTTCAGATCACCAGATATAAGCATGCAAAACTGGTCAAGACAAAAAATTTAAGCATTAACTATTCCTTTAAATAAACCAATAGATATTGATAGGCTTTCCACCTGAGACCTACTCAGTTCTCATGGCAAAGGTCCAATGCTGAGTTATAATGATCCCTAGCTCCTTCTTCCCAGAAACCCCTGTAGTTTCTTCCCAGCTCTCTTTGCTAAAGGCTGCTCACATCAGTAACGATCCAATCCCTCTTCAGCACATTACGCTGAACAGCCTACATCAGCTACCCTGTGCCACCCTCTCCTCAGAACACATATAAGCTCCAACCCTGTCCTTTGTCTTCAGACAGCCGGCACAGCTGTTCTGGTGCTGACTCCCTCTGTGCTTGCACTAAACTTTTATCTCTCACTGTTTATATATCTCTCCTCCCCTGTGTTGTTTTAGATTGAGTACCTAATTTTATCTCAATCAGTTGGTGCTGTGACTTGGATACCCCAGCTATCCTTATATATCCATATAAATTTTTTCCCTTCTTTCTTTTCTCCTTTCCCTCATTCCAGTTGTTCCTTCCCTGTAAGCAATTTGTTTCCATTTCACAATAGGTATTTTACCATTTGGGTTTATTTACTCTTTCAAGTTCTTGTACTAGGTAGACAATATGATGTTTACACATGTGAGTCTTAGTTATTTCCCTTATGAATATGATCTCTAGTTGCATCCATTTGCCTATAAAACTCGCAGGTTTGCCTTTTTTATACCTGAGTAACACGCCATTGTATAGAAATATCACATATTTTTTATGTATTCCTCAGTTGATAGGCATCTTGACGGTATCCAAGATTTAGCTAGGACAAATTGTGCTGCTGTAAACATGGGTACACACATATCACTGTGGTATGATGTTTTCAGTTTTTCTGGAAAAATACCCAGAAGGAGAATAGCTGGGTTAACTGGAACCTCTAATCCTACTTTTGTGAGGAATCTCCACACTCATTTCCACAGTGGTTGTACCAGTCTATACTCCCACCAGCAGTGAAGAAGGGTTCATTTTTCCCCACAGCCCCTACAGCATTTATTGTTGGTTGATTCCTTAATGATAGCCACCTTTCTGGGGTGAGAAGGAATCTCAGTGTTATTTTGATTTGCATCTATCAAATAATCAATGATATTGAACATTTTTTCATATATTTATTTGTATTATGTATTTGTATTTGTATTTTGTCATCTGAGAACTGTGTATTCATCTCAGCTGTCCATTTTTCGATTGGGTCTTTGAATTGGGGGGGCTTGACTTTTTAAAATTCTTTATAGGTTCCACATAGAAATCTTTTGTCTGAGGGACAGCAGGCAAAATGTTTTCTGGTTAGTGAATGTTATATTTTCTGAAGAAGCATAAAGTATTATAACTCCATATTGAACTGGGACAGTAGAAGTTGACTATTTCTGAGTGAGGTGCTTGAAACTGAGAATTTCAAGATAATGGGAGCTACCATGAAAGGCTAACAGCGTGATCAATCATGGGAGGTTGGGAAAAAGATCCCTGGAGGTGAGGAGTTCACAAGACAGAGAAGCACATTGTTGGGGCATTAGGGAGCTTCTGTAGCAGCCCAGAATGATGGAGGAGCTGGTGTGAAAAATAAGGACGGTGACACAGGCACAGAAGGCTTCATCAGCAAAGGAGGGATGGGACTGGTATTTCACTAGATGGTGACAGAAGAGTTTATTGAATGGTAAGGTCAGATGATGTCAGTTCCCCATGGAGGGCAAGTTAGAAATAAGGAAAAATGAGGTAATTCTGGAGGAGCTCTGGAGCACATGGAAGACCTTATCCCTCCTCCATAGACAATATGAGCAGCTGTGACCAGAAGTCCTAGTGAGAGACATGAATAGCCACTGAACAGCATCCGTAGAAGAGGGCTTCAAAGGAATCACTACTGTCAGAGACTGTCACAAAGGTGCAGCGCATTTGGAGGGATGTTGAAGATGTGTAGGAATGTTTTTGAATGGCAGAGAACACCCTTCTCAATTTTCTCATTGCTGGGACAAAATACTCCACATCCAAAGTTAGAAGGAGGAAGGGTTTATTTAGCTCACAGTTTGTAGAGGTTTCAGTCCATAATCGGCTGGTTCCAAGACAGGGTGGCACATGGCAGAGAGCAGCTGTTCCTGGCAGCAGAGGACAGGAAAGGCAACCAGAAACTTTAACAGCCTATTTTGGCCCCTTTTATAGTCTATCTAGGCTACCGGAGTTAGGCTGGTGCCAAACCAATCAGTGGACTGATTTAGTCACCACACACCCCTAATCCTAGGATTGCATCAAGAATCAATCATATACTCTAGATTCAGCCACCCCTGAAACAGCCCCATGTAAGACTGTATGAGGCTTTGGGGGTCATTGAGACATAAGGGACAATAGTACCAATGAATGGCTAAAATGAAGAAGGTTAAAAAGGTGGGTCAGGTTCAGGGAGGTGTGGAGGAAGAAGGATAGAGGATGACGCAGGAGGCTTAGGGTATTTCAGCTGATGACACACAGGATAGTGCTGATCCAGAAAAACTTAAATTAACCTTTGCAGGTTAATTCACTCACTCTAGCAAGTCTGGGGTCACGGCAAGCTTCTGTGTGTGCAGAGCGCCTGGGCACTGGCTGAAATGCTCTGCAGAACAAAGGCTGATCTCTTAGACTGATGGAAATATCAAACTGTTGGGATCTTCTGCCTCCAGAAGAAAAGTAATGTCAGACTATGAATCAGCAGTCTGCACTGAGCAAGTAGCTTTGAAATGACCTTTACTCTCCTTGTCTCCCTCTGCACGATTCTAGAGCACCAAGTGATGAAGGTATTGACGAAATCTGAGAAATCTGAACTTCTGGGAAGATGGAGTTTCACTCACTGCAGATTCCATACACAGTGCTGCATGCCTCCCCGCCCCCTCTGGAGTGAACTGCCAGAGTCTCTTTCCAAACCTCCTGCAAGTATCACTCTTGGAGATCCTCTCTCTGAGGAAGCACAGGCCTCTTTCTCTGGTTTATTTGATCTTAATCTCTTTCGGACAGAGGCTGTGTCTATGCTTTCTGCTGTGGAGGTGGCCGTAGTAAATCATTCTTTGCTGAAGATCAGCAAGAATCAGTGAGAAAATGTGGTAAAAAAAAAAAACAAAAAACCCTGAAGTCAGCCAGGAGGATATCTCTGGGTGGAGAATTCCTTCCTTTGTCTGGGAGATTTTAAAAAGTGGTAGTAAGAAGAAATTACAAAAGCCCAGGGACTGATCTTGAAATTTTTACCTGCGTGGCTGAGATTGCTTATGGGCAGATCTGATGCACTGCCAGTTACACAGTCCTGGGGCACATGGCCAAGCGGAACACTGGGCAAACAGGCAAACCATTTGTCTTCTGTATGTTTAGAGGATAAAAAAAGTTGATGTTATTGTGTGTCTAAATAGACCACATCCCTGAATTCAGTGGATGCTTAAACTCTGTCCTTGAGTTCTCAGTGCTGTTACTCAAAGAATCCAACACATTTATTCAGCTTTTCAAGGAGCTACTCTTGTTAGGACCCTGATTATTCTTGCAGGCATTTCCTAAATTATTCTCCCATTATAAAAGCTGTAAGAACAACAGCCTCTTTTAAATTGGTGCAATGAACAGTGAGTTACTCTTAGAATCAGACTATTCTTCATTTTGGCCTGTTATAAATTAGGTAAATGACTTAGGAAAAAAAAAAGGAAATTTGCTTTGTTGATCTCAGTCTTCTCATCTATAAAATGAAAGGGTTATTAGTTTTCCAGTACTAATATTCTGAGAACCATAAAATAGTATTCTAAAAGGAGGGAGTAGGTTGTGTACTGCCCCTCTTAGCAAGGGAAATTTTGTCCCACTGCTAGTTGAGGAAATGAAACTTTTAAAAACAGTATCATTTCAACTTTTACTAATTAGAATGACAAAGACAAAACAATGAGTGTGTGTGCCATTTTGAGGGCAGAAAAATAAGCCCTTCTAAGGGTCCCTGTGTAGTGGAGCATCAAATTGAAAAGCCGATTGGTACAGTGGAATCAAGAATATTAGAAAGATGTAAGGTGAGTAAATCAACCTCTGGTGGTGGGGTATATTCCCTGTATTAAATATGTACTGGCTAATTATAGGGAAAAAATAACATGGTGGAGTAAGTAGAGAAGAAAAGAAAAGGAAGGAAAGGAAAAAGGGAAAATGAAGCTTTGGGCCATAGGAATCTAAGCATTATGATTCCTCTTGAAATTGCACTGTTACATGGCCACACAGTTTGCTTTATGAGTGGAAGGATTCGTCTTCAATTCAATGGAAGTGATATGTTAGGGTCACTAGCATATGTCTTTTGATTATTTTTATCTTGCGATAATAACGAATTTTGCTGAAGATGCTTCATTTACTCATTCAACCAAATTAATAGTGCATCTCCTCAATGCTGAGCATGGTGGATAGAGTGGCGAAGAACATGAACATTATTTGCCCTCTAGCAAGTCCTGTTCAGGATGCCATAGGTACATACTGAGAAGTAGGACATAGAGCATAGTGTGCTGTGGCAGGGACCCGCTCTGCAGTGGTGAGGTTTGAGCCTCTACCTGCATATGGTGAGAAGGGATCTATGCACACCCCCGAGGAAGTTGTAAGAGGCACAGGAACAGCATATAGAAGGCTATGAGAAGGGTATCTTTTCGTGTATGTGAGGAAAAGCAGTGAGCGCAGTGGGACTGGAATAGAATGAACAATAGGGCTGTTACCCCTGAGCTTATACCCTTGGTAGAGGGTGGCTTTGTAGAGACAGTAGGAAAAATTAGATCAGACAGTTGCAAGGAGTGCAAGTTTTGCATAATCATGCAGAGAACATTAGGAGTTTGAATTTCACATGGGAAATCCTTGGGGATCCGTTGAGCACAGCAGCAACATGATCCAAGGGAAGGTTTCCAGAGAAACTTTGTTAGGACTTCTGTGTTGAGACCAGACTTTTAGGAAGCAAGGTAAGGTTCAGAGACAGCAGCCTAGGTGGGATATTGGAGTGTTTTGGTTCAGGCTGGTTGTGGTGGAGACAATGAGAAACGCTTAGATTGAGGATGTGAGTCTCTAGCATCTTCAAGGTAGAGTTGCTGAATGGATTGGATGTGGGCTGTGAGAGAGGAGTTGAAAATGTCAACACCCCCTTTGAAGTCTAAATAACTGGTAGAATGGAACTTTCACTTTTCTATCTACCAAGATGAGAAAGAATATAAGAACACAGGTGTGTTTTTGTTTCATGTGGTTTCTTTTTTCCCTGTTCCTCATCTTTCCACTTGTCTCATCCTAAATCTTCAAGAGAGAGTCAGGAGGTGAATTTTTAACACATTAAGTTTGATGTGATTATTACACATCAGAGGGCATTACTAAGAAGCTTTGGCATAGAATGAATTGGATTGCTGTACTCTTTTATTCTAGCCTTTCTTTTGCCTAATGGCATGTGATATGACTTTGTTGTGTTTGAAGTTTAGTTTTCAGTTATACAGTAGAACTAAACGTAATAGCAGAGACAGTACTGTGCTGTATGGTATGGCACAGTATTCAGCCTTCAATTAAGAGTACATTTCCTGGTCATGTTAACATCCTTGATATATTAGACTTGACATCTTTTGGCACAAGGAAAGTTTATAATGACAAACTCCTTGTAGGCATCAATATTCTTGTTTAAGAAAATTTATACCCTTGGAAGTTTCTTCTAGATGAAGCATTCCTGAGCCAAAGGAGAATTTTGTGTATTTGTATGTAGAGAAGACCCCAAATAACCCCACAGAGTGCTACAGATAGATGGGGGGAACAGTCTGTGTAATGATGTCCATGAAGATTTACCTCATTCAGGAAACGTGTTCATTCCATCATGGGAAGCAGGAAGAACAAAGCTAATTTCCATCCTGAAGCATTTTGGTAAAAATGTGTCCCTACCTTGTTTCAAGTCGATTCAAGATGAGACCTTTCTCAAAATAAGGAAAAGAGCAGCGTCACTTTCTAAGAAGTAACATCTGGCTGCTTAAGCCACAGGTAATAGGGAAATGATGATAGGTTTATTTTGGAGCCTTGGCTTCTTCTGACATTTTCTTTCTGAAGACTGAGGGGCCACGCCCTCTGCTCACATCTCAGAGGATGCAGCTGCAGCCAGGGAGGTGCTGGAGGCTGATGAGTCCTGATGTGTGGGCGGAGGAGCTTGAGGGAGACTTGGCTCCTCATCTTGGGAAAGTGGCATGCTTTTACGAATGATGGTTCTGTCTTGTGGGTTTAGGCAAAATCTTCATATATGAGGGATGTATGAAACAAATTCATTTTTTTACTTAGTGGTAAGTAATTGTTATGAATATTTAAATGAAATGTGTACTTATGTAAAGACTATGAAATCCTAGTCAATATTGACAAAGTAGGACAAGACTCAGGTTCCTACTTCAGTGAGAGGTTTTTACTTTTGAGAGAAGGAACTTAACAGTGTCTTAATCATGGGAGGGAATTTTCTGTCTCCTACATCACCAAGGGCAGGGTAGATAATGTGAGACATGGACAGCCAAGTGCAAGTGCTCCCCTCGTAAAGTCTGGAACCCTGTTTCTGCCCAGGACTCTGGAGGCAGCAGGTTACTACTTCATCAGCTAAGTAGCCCCTGAGGAGATGAAAGTGTTTCCTTGCCCAAAGTTCCAGCAACATAGCTGGGACTATACTAATTGGCCTGATTCAAGTCAAATACTTGATCCTGAACTAACCTCCAAGGCTAGGGTAGAATTTTATCCTTGAGTGGGCAATGGCCCATGGCCATTGTAACTCCAGGCTTAAGATTAGGGTCATTTGTACCTGTACCACATGGGCAGAGATGGGTACATTAATGTATTCACTCCAGGAGTTTGTTTGTTTTAAAATTGCTTAGCATTTTACAACCCACTGGATATAGGTATCCCTAGCACAGTCCTCAGAAGCAGACGGCCCAAGACTATCTGTTGGCTGTACTCCCCGCAGCTGGGAAGGAGATTCTTCTTTGCAGGGTGATCTAGAGGGAACCCTTCCGGGCCTAACACAGTCTGCCTCTGAGGCAGGTTGGGTCCAGTCAGTGCCCCATGTACATTTGCAGCTGCTCCTGCAATCTGGTGGGCCCCTCTTCCTGGGGTGTGAGGGACTCGGGAGGAGGTTACTGGAGCAAACTTGTTTCCCTGCCATTGCAGGTCTTCTAAGAAAAGCCACCGGCGCTCATCTTCTATGCCACCAAAACCTGTTGTCACCACTTCTGGCCTCAGGGCCATTCCCGGTAACAATTCTTTTCCCCAAGGTAACTGAGGCTCTAGTCACCATATCCTGCTTAGGCTGAGTCTGTGGTAGTTGTCATTTTGCAGTTGTTTCTCCATTTCCTAATCACTTAAACCTGGCTCGAAGTACCTGTGAGGGAAAGAGTGGGGAGTAATCGCCATGTGTATCTCAGGGTGTTTCCCTCTGGACACTTTTTTTTCCTTCACAGTGCGGGGGATTGAACCCAGGGTCTTTGCATTCAGCTACATCTTTAGTTTTTTTTAGTTCTGAGACAAATTCTTTGTAAGTCCCTAAGTTGTCCAGCCTGGGCTTGAACTTGTGGTCCTTGTCATCTATCCTCCACAGTTCTAGGATCACAGGTATGTGCCACCATTCCCAGCTGGACACCTATTTTATTAGCAGAATCTCAAACTAAAAACTGTATGTGGTCAGAAAACTGGCTAAGGTGCCATGGTATTTTTATTAAGGTGACTGTCTAACCTCAGTCTCTTATTCTTTCATTTTACTCCTAGTGCTAGGTACAAGTTGACAGTGTTCTGGACTGAAGTCCATTGACATTGTCCATAGGGAAGCCATGTCCTATTAACTTTCTCTACAACTATTTGCGGCTGCCATTCCAACCTTGCCTCTCTTTGCAGAAATTGTGACTCCATGGCTTCTGAGTGATTAAATGCCACCTCCTGGCCTCTGTCATTTCCTCTCTCATTTCCAGGTCTCACCGTCCGCTCTACTATCAGCGAGCAGAGTCCTATAACTGTGCCTTTCATCCCTAGCCCTGGTCTTTAAAGCAAAACAACCACTGAATTCCAGCAATGCCGGTGCCCCTCTCACCAGAACATTCTTTATGGGGCCAGTGAGTGGTGCGTCCTCTAATCTTTTCCACAGAAAGTAATTATTGACAAGTTTTCCCAAGATACATGCATGTCCATCCCAGCATTTTTACCTTTAATTCTCTCTTAATTTCTCTCCATGTTCTTCTCTGGCAATTATGACACTTTGGCTTCCTTCAGTGAGGTTCATGTCTTCTTCCACATGACCCCAAGCCATCTTTCTGATAAGTATGCACTGTCTCTTGTGGCTCTCACCAGTTTGTAAAATACACAATCTCAAGAGAGATACTCCAAGGTCAAAACGCTCTTTTCTATCCCATTTCACATCTTGAGAATCTGGACCCAGCACCCACAGAGGGAAGCACGATATACACTCCTCATAACTCTTGTGTAGGAGATGTGATCAAAGAATATGGTGTATCTTTAATTTTTTAAATTTTAACTTTTTATTTTAAACAGAAAAAAACAATGACACAAAATTTCAAAACAAGATAATAGGAGAGAATGAACGGTTAATGCATTGCTTATTGTTATCTTTAAAGTAGTTGCTTAGATTACAAGATATAGGCATAAAAACTGATCAAGTAATATAAGCACAAACCTTTCTTTTTAATGAACTAAGAGAAATTAATAGAATAATTATCTTAACTATCTATCTATCTATCTATCTATATTCCCTTCCTTTTCTCTTTTCTCCTATCCTAGTTTCTCACTTCTTTTGAACAGTTTCTTCCCATTTCACAATATTTATTGTACACTTTGGATCTTAATTACTCTTTCATCTTCTCACACTAGGGAGACAATATTATGGTTACACATGCAAGTCTGATTTATTACACTTATGAGTATGGCCTCAATTTGCATCCATTTACCTATAAAAGTCTCAAGTTTATCTTCTTTATGGCTGAGTAGTACTCCATTGTATAAAAAGGCCACATCTTTTTTATTCATTCCTTGGTTGATGGGCAGTTTGATTATTTCCAAGATTTAGCTATAACAAATTGTGTTGCTATAAACATGGGTGCACATATATTGCTGTGGAATGATGTTTTTAATTCCTCTGGGAAGATACCCAGAAGAGGAATAGCTGGGTCAAATGGGACCTGTAGCCCTAGTTTTGAGGAATCTCCACACTGATTTCCACAGTGGTTGCACCAGTTTACACCCACCAACAGTTCCGTTTCCCCCACAGCCCCTGTAGCATTTGTTGCTGGTTGATTACTTGATGATAGCCATTTTTTCTGGTGTGAGATGGAATTTCAATATTGTTTCAATTTCCATCTCTCAAAGGACCATTTCTGTTGAACATTTTTTCATATATTTATTTGCTATTTGTATGTCTTCACTTGAGAAGTATGCATTCATCTCAGATATCCATTTTTAGATTGGTCTTTGAATTTGAGGGGTATGACTTTTTCCAATTCTTTATATGCTTTAGATATAAGTCCTTTATTTGAGGGACAGCTGGCTATAATTTTTTCCTATTCTGTGTGCTGTCTTTTCACTCTTGGTGATTTTTTTTGCTGTGCAAAATCTTTTTAATAAGGTTAGATCGCATTTGTTTATTCTTTGTAGTATTTCTGGTGTGGTCTGTCTTTTGTTCATGAAATGCCTCCCTACACCTACATCTTTAAGATTTCTACCTATTTTCTCTGGTAGTAGATTTATTGTTTCTGTTTTAACATTTAGATCTTTGATCCATTTGACTTTAGTTCAGTGCATGGTGATAGACATGGGTCTAATTTTAGTCTCTGGCATGTGGAGAGCCAGTTTTCCCAGTACCATTTATTAAAGAGGCTGTCTTTCTTCCAGTGAGCATATTTGGCCCCTTTGTCAAAGGTCAGGTGGCTGAGTGTGCTTGAGGTTGCGTCTGCATCTTCTATTCTGTTCCACTGATCCTCAAGTCTATTTTTTTTGCCAGTGCCATGCTGATCTTTTCACAATAGCTTTGTTGTATAATTTCAAGCCAGGTGTTGTGACACCCCCAACTTGCCTTTGTTGCTCAGAATTGCTTTTGCTACTCTACTTCTTTTCTGGTTCCAGATGAATTTTAGGAATTTTTTGGTAATTCTGTGAGGTTTGCTAATGGTATTTTGGTTGGAAATGCATTAAATCTGTATAACAATTTTGGGAGTATAGCTATTTTCACTATGTTGGTTCTTCCTATCCATGAGCAAGGGATATTGTTCCATTTTCTTTGATCTCCTTTTTCAGAGTATTGTAATTTTCAATGTATAGGATCTTTAAGGGTTTTTAAAGTGTCTTTTCTTTTGTTTTTTAAAAAACTATTTTCTTTTTTGGTAGTAGGAACTGAACTCAGGTCCTTCCACTTGTCAGGAAGGTGCTGTGCCACTGAGCTATAACCCTGGCCCTAGATCTTTTACTTCCTTTGTTAGGTTGATACCTCAGTCTTTCATTTTTATAAATGCTATTGTGGAGACTGTGTTTTCCCTAACGTCTTTCTCTATGAGTCTGTTGCTTCTTTACAGGAGTGCTATTGATGTTTGAGGGCTAACTTTGTATCTGGCTACACTACTTAAGTTGTTAAAACTAGAAATCTTTTGGTGGATGGTGTAGCCTTAAATAAATAAAATTATTGTGATAAAAGACACATTTCCTTATTCCTCTTAATACTATTCTCTGTTGTTTTGACTATAGTTTTCCTATCATTTTTGCCAATTTCTGAAGCAGTTCTGAAAGTCCTCTTCCCTGAGTACCTTTCATTGCACTGTTATGGCTGCCTCAATGTCCTGAGCTGAGTCAAAACATTTACCTCTCAAGGTCACTTTGACTTTGGGAAAGAGCCCAAATTTGAAGTCTCACAGTGCCGGATCCAGTGAATAAGGGGGATCAGGAGAACAGTGTACTGTTCTTACAAATTTGCCTATCTCTCAGAGGGCAGTTGGCAGCAGCATGTACTGTATTGATCATGCCTCATAAAGACACTCATGAAAGAGCACTTCCAGAACTGTTTCAAAAAGTGGAAAGAGTGATGAGATAAGTGTGTTCAAAGTTATGGAGCATACTTTTAAGGAGATTAACAATAACATGTGTTTTACTGTAATAAAAATTTCTTTTTTAAATTTAAGTAGTCACCATAGTTTTCAATCACATTTTCTATGTTGGCAAAATCCTTCAGCTTTTCTCTACCTTCCTGTATTGGAAGCAGTGTATTCATAGCTATGTTGTGATTTAATGTTATAGACTCCATGGCTAAACTGTGCGGTGGAAGAAGATTTTGAGTAGAGCACTTGCTACTAGAAAGAGGACTTTGAATTATCTTCCAGAATGAGATACAACATTAATTCTTTCTGGAGAAGAATGGATAACCTTTGCACACTGAGAATATTCAAAAGAGTCTTTAGAGTCAACATCTTTGGGATATCCACCAGGTGCTTCCCTCCTGTATGTCAAAGCTCTGGATTTTCATGACCACAGCTCCAATCTTGGCTTATCAAGTCTGCCTTAGTCGAGTGTATAAAATGTTTTGAAGTTCAGGTATTTGAATTCTTAATTTCTTGGTTTGCTCTTCTACCCTTCTGCTTCAGAAGATGAAAGCATGTTTGAAATAGGCAACACTGAGCACGATAATAAAGCAATTTTAGGGTTGTATTCCTGTTGTTCTTATATTTACTATTTTTTTCCATGAGCCTTAAAAACTTAATGCTCTCTCTTGTGCTTTTTGTTCCAACAGCAAACCATCCCAATTTGTTACTGGTGAAGGTTAGATAGTCAGGCTACTCTTATTGAATATAAATTGGCCATTTATGTATCTTTTGGGGGGAAGTATTTATTGAAATCTTAGTCTATGGAGTACTATTCTGTCATAAAGAAGGATAAGCTTGAGACATTTCTAGGTAAATAGATGCTCCTTGAGACCATACTCTTAAGTGAAATAAGTCACACACACATGAGTTTAAATACTGCATTGTATCTCTGGTGTGAGAAATTAAAAGTGTAAATAAGGATCAAAATGTATAATAGACATTGGGATATGAGAAGAAAATCTTCAAATAAGAAGAGTGACAAAGGAGGGTGAGGGGTAAGGGAAATGAGGGATAATAGAAAAGAGAATAGGAGGCAAAAATAGAAATAAAGCTTTTATAATTAAAGAGGGGGAGGGGTTGAAGGAAGGAGCAGAGAATTGGAAAAAAGAGCAAGCAAGATATATCATGTACAGGTACAAATTCCCTATGATGCATGTTACGTATATCTAAAATGTACCAATAAAATACACACACACACACAGACACACACACACACACACACACACACACACACACACACACACACACACACACACACACACACACACACACACACACACA
>PVLD010030716.1:0-16541 GCA_004027595.1 Dinomys branickii
CTGCTCTGGCTCCACCTTGCCTCCAGGCGCTGATTAGGAAGGTTGCTGCAGGGTGGGGACTCAGCTTCAGTGGCTGCTGCAACCTCTCATCCTCACACTGGATCTGACAACAGTTCCCAACCACCATTGCCTCTTTTCCTGGCTGCACCCTCTTCTCTCCAGACCTGGTCCAGCTCTTGGAACTCTGCTCTCCCCTGGCCGAGTCGGGAGGCTTCCATGAGCGTGGGTCTCCGAAGCCGAAGCTGCGATTGCTGGAACGAGGGCTTGGGCCAAGAGTGTGTTTGAAGCAGTGGCTTCCTCTTTCTCCATCTCTTCTCCCTCCCAACTGTGACGTAGCGGCCCTCCGATCCTTTCCTCCAGGAGAGATTTTGCTTGGTCTTTCCTAGGGCTTCAGTTCCCAATTCAGATCCTTCTTGGGTTCAGGGTACACACCTCTCTCCTTTCTGTCTTCATATTGCTATATTCCATTGTCTGGGTGGTAATCCTCTGGGAGGTTCTCTCACTGCTGCCTACCTGGTCGCCATCTTCCCGGAAGTCCAACCTCATCTCAATTATTTAATGACCCCAGGGTTCAGGTCCCTGTTCAGGTGCCAAATATCAGGTAAATATACCCTCTACTTACTGCAGACTGATCAGGCATGCAATCTCCCAAACGAGTGGACTGTGAAGGCTTAAGGAAATGAGACAAATAAATGATTCCAGGGCTCCAGCAGGATCAAAACTCTCTCACAGGTTTAGAGATTTTCTGGAGTTTAAGACCAAGAACTTCTCTAGGTAGCTGTATTCAAAGGAGGGGAAAACTGAAGAAAATGCAGGGATCTGGGGAGGACTTGGGAATCCCTTTAAGGACTTCTCCAAGTAATATATTATGGTAATTTAGGAGAGCTATGTCATATCTAGGAAGGCCTTCACCTCAAGAGTGAGATGCCTGAGGCTACGGTCTCTATCTAGCTAACGGAGGTTAGGAGAAGATGTCCTCAGCTGTGGCCTTGTCTTGCCCTTTGAGGCACCAAGGCTTCACCCACCATTACAAGCTGCCATCTCCAGACAAGGGGCCTAGGTCTCGGGCAGACTTACAAGGAAACATGAAAAGCCAGTTGGTTAATACAAACCCTGCTCAGGGCCACTTCGTAGTGGTCTCCATGAGGTGTCCCTCTGTTTATTATCTTTATCACTGCATATTCACAGCATGAGCACCCTTTATATATACTAACACACACTGATGTTACTGTTCAGTGCTTCTGCATAGGGAAGTATAATTTCTAGGAGTGGGTTTATGGGTCTACTAAATTCTGTTAGATGATGCCCAATTTCTTTCTTTGCATGTTTTGTTTTGAGACAGGGGTTTCACTATGTTGCCCAGGCTGGCTTTAAATTTCTGGACTCAAGAAACCTTTCTGTCAGCCTCCCCAGTAGTTGGGGCTACAGACACATGCCACTGTGCCCAGCCCACAGTCTAGTTTGAGGGCACGCCCTCAAAGACCCAGAACCTCCCATGGGGCCTCACCTTTTAAGTTTCTGTCACCTCCTGATGGTGCCTAGGTAGGGATTAAGGCTTACTGCATGGAATTTTGGGCCACTTAGCCCAACTATATCAAGAGAAGTTAGAAAAATGATTAATAAATACATGGCTAAATTTTTTCCAAACTAGATGAAAACAGATACAAGAAATCCAGCAAAAGGAACAAGAAGGAAGCAATGAGAAAGCCACCAGTACATGCAGGAACGTGGGTGTGGGTCCTCCAGCTCTAACTGAGCCTGCAGGGGACAGTGGGGCAGTCTACATACAGGTTACAATCCAGACAGAGACCCTGCTGAAACCAGGACCCACAGAAATAGAAGGTAACAATGTTAGCTGTTTTATACATGATAGACTTTTTGGCACAGATAAGAACAAAAATAAAAATGCCTTTATTGTGGGCGTAGAGAAGACCACAGCAGAAAGGTGGGATGGGGAGCTTCTGAAGTCCTGCCCTAGGAGCAAACTTAAATAGGGCCAGGCTGGAGGCAGGGTTTAGGGGTGGACGGCCTGACGTGGCAGGCTGGGATTGGGCAGGAGCATGGGAAAAGGAAACAGGATATTAGAAAAAGGGAAGTAGGAAGTTGTAATTTGACTCAGAGGGAGAAGGGTAGGGTTTAGTACATGGCCTGTAGTGGCCAGCGCCATATTGGCCTGGCACCATACTGGCTCAGTGCCATAGCACATGACCTCCAGTGGGCTGTGCCATAACAACTCAGCGGGGCTGGGGATACAGCTCAGTGGAATAAGAGCTTGCCTAGCAAGCGCAGGGTCCTGAGTTCGATCCCCAGTAACGCAAAAAACAAAACAAAACAAAACAAAAAAAACAACTCAGCGGCAATTACAGGGAGGTGAGAAACCCATCAATACACACACACACACACACACACACACACACACACACACACACAGAGACATTTGTAGAATTCCCATTTAAAAATAAAAAATAGCCAGGCATGGTGATGCAAGCCTGTAATCTCTGAATTCAGGAGGCTGATGCAGGAGGATTGTTGAGAGTTTGAGGTCAACCTGGATTACAAAGTGAGCTCAAGGCCAGCCTGAACTGCAGAGCGAGACCCTGTCTCAAAAAGACAAAAATAAATAACTACATGAATAAAAAATAGTAAAAAAAAAAAAAGCTAACATCCACACTGTCCACACTCTGAAGAAAGGAAAATTGAAAAAGCAAGTTGATATTTAGATTTTAAAATACACACAGACGGAATGACATCAGCCCCAAGAGCAGAATGGAGGACTTGAAAACATGGTCCCTCTGTCATAGCAATGCATACTGTCCAAAAATGTCAGCCTTGATTTCAACAGAATCTGGAAACTAATCAAAAGCTTACAGTGGTAGGATGAATGCTCAATCAAGAAAAGCACAACAACTCCTGCGTCTGGGATGGACAGCTCTGCATTTAGCTCAGCCTGGCCCCTTTTCCCACCTATCCACCAGCTCAGCAGTAGCCCAGTGTTTAATGGCAAAATGGCTCTCACAGGACCCCACCCTGTAGCCTAACTGCAGCCACGGCTCCTCGGAGCTCCCAGTACACTACTAAATCCTCCCACAACCCTCTCACAGCCCAGTCCCAACCTTCTTCAGTCACCGCTTTCATGTGCCCCTAGCTGTGGCTGAGTGGGCCCAGGCATCTCTGGGCCACTAAGGCGCTATGACCACATGACGTGGGCTCTCTGCACAGCATTCCCTCACGGCACCCGCAGCAAGATGACTTGTCCTCAGCTGCAAGTTGTGCCCCGAGACCAAATGCTGGAGATTACCTCATCTTGTCCCTTTCCAGAGGGCGACTAAATGCACTGGCCCAGGTCTGCCTTCAGTGGTCTCAGTGGGCACTTCTGTCTCACTGTAACTGCCATAGACACATGTGGCGGTGTCCTGGAATTCAACCAGGACACGCCAGTCACTTTCACGAAACCTGTCTTCCTCCATCTGAACCTCCTGAGGGGGTGAACTTGGGTCCCACCTCACAGCTCACAGACACAACGGAGCACTTGAACAGAGCACACGATGCAGCTGCCATCTGCCCTGTTGCCTGCAGGCTTCCAGCTTATTGAGCACCATTCTGGACTGCTAAGTTCCTGTTTAATTACTCAAACTCCAGATAACCACACCAGAACCAAACAGCCTTGGAGCACAGTTGGACCACAGGGTAGGAAGGAGGCTGCTGGAAGGCAGAGGGACTAGAGGGCCTGTCTCTCAAGTGCCACCCACCAGGCATGGATACAGGCAGAGAAACTGCAATCCTTTATGTATTAAATGGAACCACATCATTGACCTGACCTCTTCAAACAGCTCCAGGGAGTCTCACCTCTAAATGACGCCATCTCGTTTCCCAAATGTTAACCCCAACCAGCTGGTCATACTGTGAAACTCTGACCCATCCACTTTTACCCAAGGTCGGACACCTGACTGCTGAGAATATCATTAATTCTTTTGGTTTAGTCTGTGCATCCTCTTCCTGCTTATACCATCTACCAAGGGACACATCCTACTTTTCAGGAAAAAAGCACTGTCTGAGGCTTGGCATGAGGCATCTCTGGGGGCTCTCAGCAAGTCCTCACAATGCAGGGTTCTAGGAGTCAATCCCCAAAATGTAAACAAACCCCACTCAGGGTGTCTCCCAGAGAGGAGCTCACACTCCACTTCCAAGCTGCCACTTTCCTGGATTAGCTTGCTTCCTGGGGTTGGCTACCTAGTCACCCTACCAGAGACAGCAGTGCCTCCGAGGACTTCACCCAGCCCAAGAGGTCACTGTGGATGACGATGACAACTCTGATGCCAGCAACCTGAGGCCAACACAACGTGGGACAGCAGTGTCCTGGCAAGACCCTCACCCTTGACCGTAGCAGCATCCAGGAAGGTGAGGCAACTGAGGTCTTACTTTCTCTCACTGCTGAGACAAAATACCCAACACCCAAAATTAAAGGGGAAAAGGCTTATCTAGCTCACAGTTTGTGGAGGTTTCAGTCCATGATCAGCTGGTTCCAAGGCAGGGTGGCTTGGCAGAGGGAGAACAGTTCATGGTGGCGGGAGACAGCAAAAGCAACAGAAGACTGAGGCCACCTTCCTTCTGTCTCTTTTACGGCATCCAGTCTACTGGAGTTGGGGTGGTGCCAATCCAATCAGTGGACAGATCCAGCAGTCACTCACTCTTAATCCCCGCACTGCACTATGAATCGATCACACACTCTAGATTCAGCCACTGCAAGGGACAGTGAATCATAGGATATTATTGTATTTTAGAGTTAGGAAAATCATATTTCTGTGAAGAAGGAATGTACACACATTCTAGGGAAAAACAGTGACTTTTTTCTCCTTTTTTAATTTTCAAAGTAAAAGAACAAGATCATATTAACAAACACACAGCAAAGTATCACAAGAATAGTACATTCAAAACTGAATTACAGACAAGGTGACAGAGAATTAACAATGGTTGTTGTATTACATATTGATAACTTCAAAGTGTATACTCAGGAAAACAAATATAGACATGCAAGATTGATCAAACCACTAATCAACTGTTCCTTATAATAAAGTGACATAAGTCAGTCATAAATCTATGTTAGCCGTCCTGCACATACATACATAGTTATCCCTTTCTTCCTTTTCTCCTTCCTTTCATCCCATTTGCTCTTTACTTTTGAGCAGTTTCCTTTCATACCTGCTAATTTATATTCCCACTTTCAGGTTCTTACACTAGTGATACAATGTGTTGCTTGCACGTACATATATGATTTATTTCACTTATGCGTATGGTCTCTAATTTTGATGATTTACCTGTAAAAGCCTCAAGTTTGTCTTTCTTCCATTACATAAAAATGCCACAGTTTTTTAATCCAGTCCTCAGTGGATGGACATTTGGGTTGCTTCCACAACTTAGCTATTATAAATTGCGCTGCTATAAACATGGGTGCACATATATTGCTGTGATATGATGTTTTCAGATCTTCTGGGAAAGTACTCCAAACTGGGTTGATTGGGACCTGTAGACCTAGATTGCGGAGGAATCTCCAAACTGATTTCCACAGTGATTTCACCAGTCTGCATGCCCACCAGCAATGCAGAAGAGTTCCTATTTCTCCACAGCCTTACCAGCATTTGTTATTGGTTGATTGCTTAATGCTAGCCATTCTTACTGGGGTGAGATGAAATCTCAACATTCTTTTAATTTGCATTTCTCAAATGACTAAAGTGTAGAACATTTTCTCATATATTTATTTGCCATTTGTATTTCTTTATCTGAGAAGTGTGTATTCATGTCAGGTGCCCATTTTAGGATTGGGTCTTTGAATTTGGGGAGATTCATGTTTTTTAATTCTTTATGTGTTCTAGATAGAAGGCTTTTGTCTGAGGGACAGCCCGCTAGGATTTTTTCCCAATATGTGGGTTTTCTTTTTATTCTGCTGGTGATTTCTTTAGATGTACAAAAACTTTTCAGTAAGATGAGTCCCAGATATTGATTCTTTGAAGTGTTTCTCTTGCAGTTTGATTTTTGTTCATGAACTCTCTGCCTACTCCTATGTCTTCAAGATTTTTACCTACTTTCTCTTCTAACAGATTTAGTGTTTCTGTTTTAATATTGAGATCTGTGATCCATTTTGACTTGAGTTTTGTGCATGGTGATAGCCTTGGGTCTATTTTCAGTCTTCAGCAAGTGGCAAGCCAATTTTTCCAGCACCATTTGTTAAAGAGGCTGTCTCTCTTCCAATGAGCTTATTTGGCCCCTTTGTCAAAGATTAGGTGGCTGAGTGTGTTTGTGGTTGTGGCTGGATCTTCCAGTCTGTTCCATTGATTCTCACATCTGTTTTTTTAGCCTGTACCATGTTGATTTTATTACAGTAGCTTTGTAGTATAATTTCAGGTCAGGGATTGTGATTCCACCTGACTTGTCTTTGTTGGCCAGGATTGTTTTTGCTATTCTGGGTCTCTTCTGGTTCCAGATGAATTTAAGGAATGTTTTCCCTAGATCTGTGAAGTATGCTAATGGTAGTTTAATGAGAATTGCATTGAATCTGTACAACAATTTTGGCAGTATGGCCATTTTCACAATGTTGGTTCTTCCTATCCATGAGCAAGGAATATTTTTCCATTTACTGAAATGCTCTTTGATCTCTTTTTTCAGAGTACTGTAGTTTTCATTAAATAGATCATTTTACTTTTTTGTTAGATTGATACCTAAATATTTCAATTTCTTGGATGCTATTGTGAAAGGTATGGTTTCCTTAATTTCTCTCTCAGTCTGTTTGTTGTTTTGTGTATAGGAATGCTATTGATTTTGAGGTGCTGACTTTGTATCCAGCTACACTGCTGAATTTGTCAATTACTTCAAGGAGTCTTCTTGTGGAGTTTCTGGGGTCTTCCATGTAAAGTATCATGTCATCTGCAAATAGTGATAGGTTTTACTTCTTCCTTTCCTATCCTTATTCCTTTTATTTCTCTCTTGTCTAATTGCTCTGGCTAATACTTCCAGAACTATGTTGAATAGGAGTAGTGACAGTGGACATCCTTGTCTTGTTCCTGACTTTAAAGTGAAAGCTTTTAGTTTTTGTTCATTTAGTATGATGCTGGCTGTTGGTTTGTCATTGATGGCTTTGATTAGATTGAGGTAAAGGCCATCTATTTATATTTTCTCTAGGGTTTTTAACATGAATGCATGTTGGACTTTGTCAAAAGTTTTTTCCACATCTATTGAGATGATAAGGTGGTTTTTGTCTTTGGCTCTATTGATATGGTGTATAACATTAATTGATTTGTGAATATTGAACCATCCCTGCATTCCTGGAATTTTCCTTATGATTCACTGCATTCTATTTTATTCTACTTTATTTATTTTATTCTAGTATTTTACTGAGTATCTTTGCATCTATGTTCATTAAGGAGATTGGTCTATCGTTCTCTTTCTTGGTTGGGTCTTTCTCACATTTTGGTATCAGTATAATACTTGCCTCCTCAAAGGAGTTAGGGAAAATTGCTTTGTTTTCAATTTCATTGAAGAGTTTGGGGAGTATCAGCATTAAATCTTCTCTGAATATTTCATAGAATTCTGCCGTGAGTCAATCAGGGCCTGGGCTTTTCTTTGTTAGTAAGTTTTTAATCACATTTTCAATCTCATTAATTGATATTGGGTTGTTCAGGATTTTTATAAGTTCCTGATTCAACTTTGGTAATTCGTACATATCTAGGAATCTGTCCATTTCTTCTGAGTCTTCCATCCTATGGGAGTAAAGATTTTCAAAGTAGGTATTAATGATCTTTTGAATTTCTGTAGGATCTGTAATGATTTCATCCTTTTCATTCTTATTGCATGAATTTGAGTTCTTTCCTTTCTTTTTTTGATAAGGTTGGCTAGGGGTTTATCAATTTTATTTATTCTTTCAAAGAACCAACTCTTTGATTCATTTATTTTTGTAGTGTTTTCTTTGTCTCAATTGCATTAGTTTCTGCCATGATCTTTATAGTCTCCTCCCTTCTTTGGCTTTGGGCTTGACTTGTTCTTCTTTTTCTAAAAGTTTGAGCTGCAGTATTAGGCTATTTATTTGCTCTTTCTCTATTTTCCTTATGTGTGAGTTCACCACTATAAATTTCCCTCTGAGGACTGCCTTCATGGCATCCCACAGATTCTGGTATGTTGGATTTGCATTTTCATTTGTTTGTAGGTATTTTTAATTTCTTCTGTGAGCCATTGGTTGTTCAGGAGGTTGTTGTCTAATTTCCAAGTGCTTATGGAGTTTTTGGAGTTCCTTTTGTCATTAATTTCCAATTTCATTGCACTATGATCAGATAATATGCATGGGATAATTTCAATTCTTTTGCATTTAGCTAGTTATGCTCTATGGGCTAGAATGTGGTCTATTTTAGAGAAAGTCCCATGTGCAGCTGAGAAAAATGTGTATTCTGATGTTGTGGAGTGGAACACTCTGTATACATCTACTAAGTCCATTTGTTTGCAGCTTTGGTTCAGATATGTTATTTCTTTGCTGACTTTTTGTCTAGCTGACCTGTCTCTTTGCATCAAAGGGGTGTTTTAGGTCCCCTATTACAATAGTGTTATTGATTATTGGGTTTTTCATGTCTGTTAAGATTTGACTTATAAACTTTGGTGCTCCAATGTTTGGTGTGTACATGTTTAGGATTGTTATCTCATCCTGTTGCAGTTTTCCCCTAACTAGTATGTAGTGACCTTCTTTATCTCTTTTGATTGTTTTTGGTTTGAACTTTACGTTGTCTGCAAATATAATAGCCACCTCTGCTTTCTTCTGGGAACCTGTTGCATGGAGAATTGTTTTCCATCCTTTGACTTTAAGCCTATGGATTTCCTTTTGAGTAAAGTGTGTTTCCTGTATGCACCATATTGTGGGATTTTGTTTCTTCATCCACCCAGCCAGTCTGTTTTTTTGACTGGTGGATTGAGGCCATTTACTTTAATGGTTATAACTGATATATTTTGGCTTATCCTTGTCATGCTATTTACTTGCTGTTGGTTTCCTACTTTTGCTATCTGTTTAATTGCTTGCTCTGCTTGAGGGTTCCTTTCTATTATTGTTCTTGAGATTGTTGTCCCTTTTTTCTCTGTCTAGAATATCTTTTGGTACTTTTTGTGAGGTTGGTTCAGCACTCATGAAGTTGCTCAGTTGTTCTTTGTTGTGGAAACATTTTATTTCTCCGTTGAATCTGAAGGACAGTTTTGCAGGATCCATCAGTCTGGGTTGGAAGCTCTTTTGTCTCAGAATCTGTAGTACATCAGTCCAAGACCTTCTTGATTGCTTGGTTTCTGTTGAGAAATCTGCTGTGATTCTGAGGGGTTTTCCTCTATAGGTGATCTGTTTCTTCTCTATAGCACCTTTTAAACTGTGTTCTTTTGCTGGATATCTGGGATCTTGACTATTATATGTCTGGGTGTGGTTTTATTTGGGTTATGGCTAGTTGGAGTACTATATGCCTCATTTGCCTGCACATCAGAATCTTTTACCATGCTTGGGAAATTTTCTGCTATTATTTCTGCAAATATTCTTTTCAGTCATTTGTGTTGCCTCCTGCTGTTTCAATGACTCCTATTACTCGGACATTATTTCTCTTTGCCTCGTCTTGCAGCTGTTGGATTGATTTTTCCTGGTTCATTGACAACTTTAGGAGATCCTTCCTTTCATGATCACTAGCTGCCATGCTGTCTTCAAGATCTGAAATTCTATCTTCAGCTTCATTCAAGCGGTTTTGCAAGCTTTCGATGGAAGTTTTCATTTCCTGGAAATCTCTTTGAGTGTGTTTTATGCATTCTAATTCATTCCTAAACTGCTCATGTAACGTTTCCATTTGTTGCCTATGTTTCTCTATTTTTTTTAAATCTGTTTCTTCTCTATATGTGTGGAGCGTTTCTTTCATTCTTATTGTCATTTCATTTTTTACCTGGGAGATTATTTCTGATCTGATATTTTCTATGGCCTGATCAGTTGTTTCTTTACTTCAGATGCAATCATTTCAGAGATTTCAGGTATGTAGCTTCTAAGTTCTCCTGTGTCAGTGTCTCCTGGACTTATTCTGGCTGGAGTTGAGTTTTGAGATTATATTTTGCTCCCGCGTCTTGTCATTTTGGATGTCAGGTAAAAAGTGCTGTGGCACCAGCTAACCAGGAAGCTCACCAAAGGAGTCCAGGGACCCTAGTTTACCTGGATATCAAACTTATCCCACGATGGTAGCAGGCTGTGGATCACTGGGCCCTGGATCTCCAGGCAATTTGTGGTGTGCATGGCTCAGACCATAACTGCAATGGTGGGGGAATGCTGACCTTCGGTCCCAGGGTCTCCAAGCTGTGGATGGAAAGTGTGCAGGCCTCAGCCATGGAATCGATGGTGGCTAGACAGGGGTGACTGCTCTGGGTCCTCAGAGAGCTGGTCAGGGGAGAGCAGGCCTCACTTCTCAAACTAGAGGACCATAGAGCCCAGGGCTGCTTGCAAGCTGCAGGCCTTACTCACCAACAGAGACAGGCTGCTCAGATGCCCCTTCCCTTGGCTGAACTCCTTCCCTGTCCCAAAGGAGCAGGGCAGACTGCACGAGCAGGCCTCACCCACCGAGAGTTCCACACAGATGGGCCACCATAGCATATTATTTTAGATAAAATAGTTTTAGTTAAGGCCTAAGCTGTGCCTTGGGAAGCCTCCCAGGACATTTTGAGAGCTCAAACTTTACCTGGGAATATCTTCCTGAGATAAGGATCATCCAGGCCTAAATAAACTACGTGACCCTGCCTGGGTAGTTTCATCCCTTTCCCTGGCCCTAGGTAAACATTTTAACCCTAAAGGAATGTATAGGTTGTCAAAAGAGAGACAAACGGAACATAATGGGAGAAACATCTATCATAGATGCCACTGATCCACTGACCAGTCAGTGGGAGGCCACTGACCCAGGTCCCACAAGATGAGAGCAACCATATGGCCACCTGGGTCAGCAAATGTAACATGCCTATTTGTAATCATGGAAACCTAAAACCTATTTAAGATCTGAATCAGAACTAGCAGGGTCTGAAGAAGCCCAACTTCTTAGTTGGGGACATTCAGTGGCTAGCCTCAAAACCAATAAACTCTGTTTGTGCCTTAAAATAGAGTCCTTTGGTCTCCTGTGGAATTCAGCCTGAATTTTGCTGTTACACCACCTCTGGAAAAACCATATCACTGCATGAGGCTTTGAGGGAGACATCTAGACACAAACCATAACAACTGATGTCTAAGAAATCCCCCCAGGACTTAGATGTGGACTCAAAACTTGCCTAAGTTCCCCAACATGGACCTTTTGGAATGGCATTTTGCTGAGCTAATACACTGCTTGCCACAAGGCCCTCCTGTTTACATTACTGCCTGTGGGTGAACCAATCAGCCTGTGATACCTGCCAGACCATTCTTTGACAGCTTTGGGAGGCTAAGGTACATGTGCTTGTCCAGAGCCTCGCTGGAGCTGCAGCTAACCTGACAGTCCCGTCTGACTCAGCTCCTCCACTCAGCTGGACTGAGCTCTTTGTCCCTCAGGGTGAAGCCCTCTCAGATGATGTTGGGATATTTTTCACCACCGCTACCCTCCCTGCCATGCCACTTACAACTTCATACCACACCCCCCCCCTTTAGATTAAATCCCTGAAGGTTTCCCTGAGTGCAGCATCATCCCCATCATCAGAAATAAAGACTACTCCAGCCTCTCTACCACTGCCCCAGCTTTAGGTCCAATAGTTCCAATATTTTCATAGGGTGGGCCTACTTTGGAGCCTAGCTTCTCAGGAGATAGGATTGTGGAACTCGTGTGTCACACCAAAGTTTCTTCCAGAGCTGAATCCTTATCCAGAAGATAGTCTGTTCCCCAACTTGGCACCATGGAACTATCTCCTGCTAGCGCCAGACCCTAAATGGAGTCCAGCCACGCAGTGTTCAAAGTGTGTGTTGCTGTTGCCCCTCCAGATCCTTAAGCACTGTTCGTATCTGTATGTATCTGCCCTGGATTTAACATGACTTGCACACAACACTTGAAAGCTCAGTGCCACTTTGTGTCTTGGGGCTTAGGGATAACACAGCCCATCTGGGGAGCCCATAATATGCTGTGGTCAGGGGTATGCTGTGGTCCTGTGGAACTCATATTTCCACTTTCATTCCCACAGCCCAAATCCTGCCTACCCTAATGCAAGGGCAACAGCAGGGCCCAGATCCGAGTGTATAGCTGTTGATGTGCCCTTGGGTCTTGGGGATGTATTCATGTTCAACTAGCCAAGACGCCAGCCTTGGTTCCCTACCAGGTCACAGCCACCCACTAAAGGTTTAAATCAACTCATTGAAATAACCACACACTCTTGGATCAGCATTATTACTTTTACTATCAGAATCTGGAATGAGCACTGATGCTCCATCTATGCGACAAGTCATGAGGCCAATATAAATTTGTCAGCTGCACTACCCAAACATGCTAATTTGTTGCAGCGTACCTTTGCCCTGATGTGACAATCACATGACTCTCTGGCTCAGAGGTTATCAAATGATCACCTCAGCCTGAAGCAAGTGTGTCTGCCCACGTGAGGATCTGTGTGTGTCCTAGATTATTAATGGAAAGGATCTTTGCCATCTTAGGAACAGCCTGCCATATGTACATAACTGTGGCCAAGTACAGATCAACTAAAAGCCATGTCAACAAGTGCAGGCATTTCATAACTTTATCTAGGTTTACAGCATTTCCCATTCTGGCTCTGTCTAAAGAATTTGACCTGTTTGCTAAGCTTGACCCGATTTTAGGCCACAGCATGTGCTTTTGTACTATTTTTTAATGATACTCATCAAATGCCTAACTAGGTGCCCGGTCCAGATTTCTCTCCTAATGCCTCCACTTACCACACAGCACCCATCACAACAGACAAGGTCTAATGCCCAGGCATCATGAGTCAGCCCCATCTCTCATTTCTGGCTGACTTTCAGGCTCTGCACAAGTGGAAAGTGAAAGCTAAAGCAGAGTTGTAAACTGCATGGAAATGGCACACAGAAACACCAAAGCAACACCCAGGATTTGGAGGCAGATTTATTTTGTGTCCATGGGCACTGATAGAGATCATTCCCAAAATATCAGTCCTCAGAGGCCTAAGGAGGAAGGTTTTTATGGAACTGAAAGGGGAAGTACAGAGACAAAGTACTTGGCTGTCTTTGATTGGCTGTTACAGTATGCATCACAGTGACCAGCTGTGCATCACAGCGACTAGTCATTTCTAAGAGACAGAAGTAACAGGAACTGTAAAAAGAACTGTTACCTGGGCAGCTAACAGACTGGCTGGTGGGGGGCATTTTCTGCTACAGCACTACTGTAAATGCTGCACACAGGTGTAAACTGACAGAGCTCAAGACGTGCCCCCAAACCCACACAGAGCCCTCCTGCAAACACTGAGCATTTTGGGGATAGTTTTGTTGTTGCTTATTTTTATTGTTTTATTTCCAACCACTTAAAAATATCTGTCAAGACATCAGTAGCCTCACACACCAAAAAATACAGGCTTTACACAATTATTTCAGAGAAGTTACTTTAGTAAAGTTACAAACAGTAACAAAAACAAACAACAATGACACAGATGGTCTAGTTTCGAGAATCACACATTATAGCATTCAAAATACCCAGTTTTCAACAAAAAAGTTATGAAGCATGCACAGAAATAAGAAAGTATCCTCAGTGGAGAACAAAAAGCTAACGGAAACTACTTGTGAGGGAGTTCAGATACTGGGTTTATACACAAAGACTTTAAATCAACTCTTTGAAATAATACCAGAGAGGCTGGGCATGGTGGCACATGCCTGTAATCCCAGGATTCAGGAGGCTGAGGCAGGAGGATCTTTGCAAGGACAGCCTGAACTGCATAACGAGACCCTGTCTAAAAAAGACAAAAAGGAAAAAGAAAAAGAAATAATACCACAGAGAATACCACATGGGAAAGCATGTGCATAGAACTAGGAAGAAACACAAGGATGTTATCACACCAAATGGAGAATATCAATAGGGCTATTCTTAAGAGGAACTAGATAAGAGATACTGGATTGAAAGGTACAATCATTGAAATTAAAATTTTGGTGGAGGGGTTCAGTAGGATATTTGAGCAGGCAGAAGAGAAAAACAGTAAACTTAAAGACAGATTAGTTGATTGCTTTTCAGCACTTTGGCTAAGCTCAAAGGATAAGAGACTAATTGAGATTATCAGTTTGAGGAACAGAAAAGAATACAGAAGAAATTTAAGACATTTCTAGATAGGCAAAAGCCACGAGAGTGTATTTATTGCTAGTAGACCACCTGTCCTAATGAGAAAAGGTAAAGGGAAGCCTTCAGGTTGAAATGAAAAGACAGTAGGTAGTAACTCAATATCTCTAGACACACACACACACACACACACACACACACACACAGGTAAAGGTAATTACATTAGTAAACAGAAAAGTCAATATTAGTATAGTTATATTTGCAACTCTTTCCCCATACCACTGCTATGTTAAAAGACAAGAACACAAGCCAACGCTTATATAAATTTATGTTGATGGACATACAACATATAAAATGTCATTCATGACAATAACACAAGGAAAATGGAATTGCAGAAATATTTTCTATACTATTGCTATTAAATCATGTTAGTTTGAACTAAATTGTTCCAATTTAGTGTTAATTGTAATATTGGAACAACAGACTGTGGGAGGGCCTTGGACTCAGGAAATCTCGTGAGCTGCCTGGGAGCCCAAATCCTTCAGCTTTGCCCCCTGCTGCTACCCTAGGAAGGGCCTTGGATGCAGGAGGCCTTGGTGAGCTGTCTGGGAGCCCAAGTCCTCTGGCCCTGCCCCTACTGCCACCACGAGAAGGGGTCTCAGACCTGGGAAGCCTCAGTGAGCTGTCTGGGAGCCTGGTTCTTCTGGCCCCAAACCCCTGCTGCCATCTTAGGGAGATTTCTTGGACGAGGACAACTCAGTGAGCTGTCTGGGTGCCTTGGCCTTCTGGTTTCACCCCCACCGCCACCACAGTAAGGGGCCCTGGACTTGGGAAGTCTTGGTGAGCTGTCTGGGAGCCTGGAACCAATGTCCCCACGTCCCACCGCCATCTCAGGAATGAACCCGAATCACCAGAAATGTAAGAAAATTTGAAAATGACAAAAAGAAGAAGCAAAAAGGCAATCTCAGCCAAGAGCACCCCCAGAACAAGTCCAGGAAACATCAGCATGGAAGAACATGGAGGTCACACAACTGAAATGTCTGAAATGACAGACTGAAGTAAAGAACCAACTACATCAGGCTACAGAGGAAATCAGATCAGAAATAATTGCTCAGGTTGTGTCGTATGAAAAGAGAGAAGGTTAGAAATAATTGCTTAGGTAAAAAAAGAAATGACAACCATAATGAAAGAATTGCTCAGCATATCAAAAGAAGACATAGATAAAAAAAATAGAGACACAGAAAATGCTGGAAACCTTGAATGAACAGTATAGGAAAGAATTAGAAGGCATGAAACAGATTCAAAGAGACATTCAGGAAATTAAAAATTCCAGTGAAAGCTGGAAGAACTGCTTGAATGAAATGGAAGATAGACTCTCAGACCTTGAAGATGGCATTGCAGTTAGTGATTGCAAAAGAAGAGTTCTTAAAAATAACAAAGAAACAGCAAATAACAATTCAACAGCTGTAAGATGGGGTAAAGAAAAGCAATATAAGGCTGATAGGTGTCAATGAAAGAGCAGGAGGCAATACGAATGACATAAGAAGATTATTTGCAGAAGTGATAGCAGAAAATTTCCCAAGCATGGGACAAGAACCTTATATACACTTAAGTGAGGCATATACAACCCCAGTTAGCCACAACCAAAATAAATCTACACCAAGACACATAATAATAAAGATTTCACAAATTGAGCAAAAGAACAGCATATTAAAAGCTGTTAGAGGAAAGAAATAGATCACCTATGAAGGAAAGCCCATCAGAATCATGGCAGACTTCTCAACACAGACCATCAAGTCAAGAGGACTTTGGAGTGAAGTATTTCAGGTCCTGAAAGAAAACAACTTCCAATCCAGATTGCTGTACCCTGAAAAGCTATCTTTCAAAATTGATGGAGAAATAAGATACTTCCATGACAAAGATCAACTGAAGAAATTAATGAATGTCAAAGCAGTCCTACAAAGAGTACTGAAAAATATTCTACAAAGAGATAAAAATGACCACAATCTCAAGAACAACAGTAGAAAAAAACTACCAAGCAAGGTAAACAATTAAACAAAGGGGGAAAGTACAGAACCAACAGTGGAAAATAGCATGACAAGGATAAATTAATACATATCAGTAATAGCCATTAATGTAAATGGCCTTAATTCAACAATCAAAAGAAACAGGCTGGCAGAGTGGATCAAGAAACAATATCCAGGGGCTGGGGATATAGCTCAGTGGAATAAGCGCCTGCCTAGCAAGCATAGGGTCCTGAGTTTGATCCCCAGTACCGCCAAAAAAAGAAAAAAAAAAAAAAAA
>PVLD010030717.1:0-16537 GCA_004027595.1 Dinomys branickii
GGCATTGGGGAGAACCCTCGACCCCAACAACCATGATCTTAGATGGGAATGTTTGACCAGAAAAGCTGGGGAAAATGGACCAGGAGGCCCCTGTATCAACGAGGAAGAAAATTGACTTACCCACCACCTGGACTTTTACCCTGGGCTCCTCAGATGACAGCAGGATCTCGTCTGCCTCATCGGTGGGGGTTTGGAGTCCCGGGCCCCGTCAGTCCTCTCCGGCCAAACCAAGCAGGTCCGTCAGGGAAGGCTGAGGTCTGGGCTGTTGAGCGGGGGCAGAGGACCCTTCCCGTTGGAGGAAGGGGCAATCTACCTTCCAGTGCCCAGTTTTTCCACATGTGAAGCAGGGCCCTAGAGGTGGTGGAGGGTAGGACACGACCGCGCGCAGTGGCCCTCTTGTAGCAGAACTTCAGAGGCTGCTTGTTGGTTGGGAGCCAAGAAGACTGTTTGGGGGCCTGAGGCTTGAGAGCTGCTGCAAGGAGTTGGCATTTTTGTCTGGTGCGGGCAAGTTTCTCCTCCTTTTCCGCATCTTTGCGGCCATTAAAGACCTTGAAGGCCAGGTTTAAAAGTTCACGGTGGGGGGTGTTGGGTCCCTCCTCAGGCGTTTGAGTTTTTTTTCAAATGTCAGGTGTTGACTGAGAGATGAAGGAGGTGTTGAGGACCAGTTGGCCCTCTGTTGAGGCTGGGTCAAAGTGTGTAAATGTAGTGAGAGCCTCTGATAGGCGTGCCATGAAAGCGGCAGGGTTTTCTGTGGGCTCCTGTGTGATTTCACGCAGCTTATCTCAGTTAACTGCCTTACGGGCTGTCTTTTTGAAGCCTGCCAAAAGGTAGATGATCATTCGATCTCGAGCTAGGGGACCTGGAGTGCTGGGCTGGTAGTCCCATTGGGGATTTGGCCAGGATAATTGGCCAGGAGAATTGGTAAGGAGATTTTTCGGGGGGTGGGTACAGGAAAGATAGAATTGAGGCTTGTTACAGAGGGTGAAGAAAGCTTGCATATAGGGTATCAGATAAAGTACTTTGGACCATTTATCATTGTGGTGACAGTAACTGTGTAAGTCCCGCAGGACGTTGAAGTTGAGAGTACCCTCAGGTGGCCAAATAGACCCATTATCTAGTTTGTACAGTGGCCAGGCAGTTTGGCAGAGGAAAGTGAAATATTTGACTTTGAGATCAGAGAGACCGAGGGGGCCATGGAGAACAGACTTGAGGCAATGGAGCACAGAGACATGGGGAGAGCAGGGGAGGGAGGAGGTGTTGCCCATGATGACTGAGAGAGAGAACAGAGAGTGAGGAGACTGAAGACCACTGTCGACCAAGAGAGGTCCCGAATGGGACGAGAGACCCAGGCCCCCCGAGCGGACATCTCCGGTCGGGGAGGGGGTCGCGAGACGTGAAGGAGCGGCTCAACGTGTCGACACGATTTTGGGAGAGGGCCGCAGAGACAGAGGTGTGAAGCCTGGAGAACGAGCCGTCTGCAAGGTGCGACAGAGGGGTCTTCAGGTAGAGAAGAGAAGAGGAAGGTTTAAGTCATGGAGAGAAGAGCAAGGAGGAGGAAGGAGAAGAAGCCAACCAAGTGAGGATCAAAGTAGAAGGTTTCGCGAAGGACCTCGCTGTCAGATGTCCATAGGGGGAGAGATAGGTGGCCAGTTGGCGTCAAAGGGGCTGGAGTGATCCTCAAATTAGTCGGTCACAGAAATGAACAAAGGGAGGCAAGGTGGATGGGAGAATAGGGGAAATGGGCGGGGGGGGGCAGGAGAAAGAGGACTTACGGTTAGCAGTGAGTGATGTGTGGATGCGGAGGTCAGCAATGTGGCAGGTCCGAGGCTCGTGGTCTTCTTCAGAGGTGGTCGGCCGTGGACCTGGGGAGGGATCCCCGGTTGGGGGGGTTTCAGCACCAAATGATAGAAACCGAGAGCCCACACGGAACCAGACCAGGCCTTCTGACACGAGAGAAGTCTTTATTGGGGGAGGGACAGAGTAGCAGGCTACCTAGCGGACCAAGGTAGCCCAGAGCTGAGGAAAGCGTGGGCCTTTAAGCTCTTTTTTCTGTCGGGGGTGGGGTGGGGTAAGGAAATGTCCCTGGGCCAGAACAGGCCGAGCCCTGAGCGGCAGGGAGGGCGTCCAAGCCAAAAGTCTGAACGGCAGGAGTTGCCCCCGTCAGAATGACCCAAGCAGGTGAACTGCCAGAGTGAATGAGGGTGGGGGCAGCTTTTGTGGCCGAGGAGAACTGAAGTGGAACAGGTAAGGGAACTAGAGAAATATTGAAGGTTAAAGTTTTCCCACAAGGGGGGTGAGGCTA
The DNA here is from genome assembly GCA_004027595.1 of Dinomys branickii. Classification (NCBI taxonomy): domain Eukaryota; kingdom Metazoa; phylum Chordata; class Mammalia; order Rodentia; family Dinomyidae; genus Dinomys; species Dinomys branickii. The sequence goes on from PVLD010030717.1 coordinate 2,303, forward strand.
GCTGCCTTGTGACTTATCAGAAGGACAATTGTCCATTGTTTGAAGACCTAATGCTTCATTACTCACTTTCAAAGCCATCTCTAATGTTACAGAAAGGTTTCATGGATTGGTGAGTGATTCCCTGCTCCGGTATGTGTTGTCCTTCCTCCAAGTCTCAAATATTTTAATATTTATGACATCATTATATTAATAAGATGAATGTTTGTTAGAATCTTCCAAAACATTGCTAGCATTTTGATTGGTAGACTTATAGATTAATATCATAAGGTTTCTTATTCATGAAAGAATATAGCTCTTCACTTACTTAGTCCTGACCTCACGACCTTCAAAAATATTTTATGATATTCTATGCCAAAAATTTATATTATACGTAGTTATACTTATATATAAAGTTTTCATTGCCATAGATTCCAAAATAACATTAAAAAGCAATTTCTATTTGAATTACTCAATGAAGCACTACTGATTTTTGTACAATTAATATTATAATTATAGAACTCTCTGTGTAGTTTTAATAGTTTTCACTTTGCTTTTAATGGCCACATACGACTATTTAAATTTGAATGACTTAAATTTAAGAAAAATTAACTACTCAGTTTCTGTTGCCACATTTCAAATATTCAATAACCACCACACAGAAGAACATTGTAACCATCATGAAAAGTTTTATTAGACAATATGAGGCTAGAACCTCTGGTACAGAAAGCAAAAGAATAACTTGATAGCACACATACTCATGTTTGTTCAAATTCTGTTTTGTATTAATGCCTGAGAAATGATTATGAAATTTTGGATTTAAAATAGCCAAATATATTACCTCAGAGTTTCTGCAGATCAGATATCAGAGCATAATGTGTCTGTAATCTCTGCTCGGGGCATTGATTGGGTAACATTGTCTATCAGAGGTATAGTGTTCACCTGAGCCTTAAAGCCTTCATTTTGGCAGAGCATAGTTCTTTTGTGATTGAGGGACTGTGATCTGCAATTCTGTGCTGGCTCTTTCCTGGGACTACTGTCTGTTCTCCATGGCCATTTACACTTCTTGCCACCTGGCACCCTGAGGTAGTTCACAACATGAATATGTTCTTTCCATAAAGCCCACCTGAATCCTTCTCTTATATTTCCTCTGCTGTGACTAGTAATGAAAGCTCTCATTTTCAAGAGTCTCCCAGTTAAATTAGTTCTACCAATGAGATTTTTTTATTTGTTCAGTAAATTCACATAATCGTAAGAGTGATATTTTGCCTGAGGTACAGCTTGTACTTACTAAAAGCAAAAGTAGACTGTCCATCTTAGAGATGTCTACCAATTTGATTGTAAATAAAATTCATAAACTATTCTAACAATCATGAAGTTTTGTAGCTTTGGAATAATTATCATTAGCAGCCTGAAGAAGTTTTCTTATAACCCTAGTTCATGAATATTATTTTTTAACCAAGAACATGTATTGTACTTTTTCAGTAATAGTCCTTCTTACTTTTTGTTGATCACATTTGTTTTTAGGCATTTATTGTATTACTACGATAAATAATACGAAAAGATTTTTAATTTCAAGTAGATCTCCTGTATTGCTGTATTTACTTAATCATATAGTTCAATTATACAAAATGATCTAGGTAAAAGCATAATTCATTTTTTAGTATATTCCTGTCTCTTTATAGGTAGAGATACTCACAGTATGTCCTTTTAGACTAGTCTGACCCACAGGAAATGCATTACCAAAATGAGAGCAAGTTCCCACAGCAGGAAAATAATCTTCATATTGATCTTTAACCAGTACCAATTTGGGGTAAATGAGCTTAAAACTTTTTCCCTAAATCAGGACTCTAGAAAGGGTTGAATGGACACATCTGGTAATGATGGTTCTTGGATTAAAACAGAAAGAAATAATTTCATGAGGGAAATTTTCTTTTATATTAGCACAGTGATCTTCAGCAAATTAAAACAAACAAAAAGCTAATAATAAAGATATGCATGCCATAAAATAAACCACTATGTCTAAAATCTGCAACAAAAGATTTACAGGAACATGTCATAAGCCATGTATTACAAAAGTTTTAAAAATAAAAATGTGTACATATGAGTATGCATACTCATAAAACTGAGTATGTCTTCTCGTACTCAATGAAAATGTCTACATTAAAGTAAATAGGCAGATAGTTTAAAAAACCATTCATAGGCCATGCATTATAAAAGTATTAAAAAAATAAAACTGTATGCATATGCATATGCATACTCATAAAACTGAGTATGTCTTCTCATACTGAATGAAAATGTCTACATTTAAGTAAATAGGCAGATGGTTTTAAAAAACCATGAAAACATAAGAATGGAAATTTTTCTGAAGTTGAAAGATATGTTAAATTAACCAAGGATTAGACATGAATGTACAGAGAATAAGTGATCTAGATAACATATCTGAAGGACGAAAATGAAGTACAGGAAGACAAGGAGATGGAACATACTAGATGTTTTTTAAAATAGCAAAGTAGAACGTAAGGTTTAAAACATCCAATGGCAATGTTTCACTGTAGGTTTGATGACACAAGCATGATGATTAGCACTTGTATAAATTACCAGGCAGCCACCAAAAATTTGGTGATTTAAAACAAGAAAAATTTGCTGTTTCTCTGTTCTACCTCATAGAAGTTAAAGAAACCAGCAAGCTACTCCCTTCATAGAATCGAGGGAAGGATGCATTCTTGTTTCTTTTACCTTCTGATTACTCCTAGAAGAAAAACTCTGATCTGCCTTTGTCTTCACGTGTCTTCATTTTCTGTATTTCTCTGTCCACTGACCTTATATGAACACAAGTAATTTGTTTTCATTTATAAAAATATTTATGAGTATATGTTTGCAATACATAATGGTTACATTCATTGTGGGGAACTGGTACATGTACATAACATACTTAAATCCTTTTTTACTTCTCCTCCACCATTATCAGATTCATTTGTTTATTTTAAAAGTCTTTATAGAGTTAATTATCATACAAACATATGAATAGGCCATAACAACCAAATGAATAGGCCATAACATATAAAATATATAAAAATCATATTAAATGAAGGTACACTTTTACATATGTTGTCCATGCTGAATTACTATGACTTTTTTCTTTCATTTTTCTCCCATTGTCTGCCTTTCATATTGCACTTGATTTATACGCTGTCTCTCATGTAAGAGAAAACATATGACATATAAGCTTGAGTGATTGTCTTCATTTAGCATTGTAGTCCCCAAATGTATTTATTTTCCTAAAAATGACTCAATTTTATTCTCCTTCATGGCAAGGTAGTGCTCCATTTTGTATAAATGGCACAATTTCTTTATCCATTCATCTGTTGATGGACATGTAGGCTGCTTCCAAGTTTTGACTATCCTGATCACGCTTGTGTATGGGTAGGTATACATCAGCGTGGTGTGATCTTTTGAACACTTTGAGCCAGATACCTATAAAGGGACTAGCTGTATCAAATGGTATTTCTATTTGTACTTCTTTGAGGCATCTACATACTGTATTTGAGTTATAGAAGAAAGAGAAAATAGGAAGTCTAATTAGAAATTTGTATCAATAGTTCAATAAGTATATCATGGGGGATTTTACTGAAGACATGAGTCCCATGTGTACAGCACCATTTCCTAGCGATGTGGTCTTAAGAATATATTACTTGGTGCATTGATTCTTCATGTGTAGAATATGCTTGGCAAACAGCAGGGATGTTGTCAAAATAATAAAAATATGAAAATATTTAGCAAACTATGACCTCCTTGGTAAGAATTGAGTAGCAGTTTGGAATGTTATTCATAATAATTTTTTAAAATATGACAAAGAGTGAAAGAGAAGCAAAGGAAGAAATTATAAAACCATAGAGGAAAAACAGATCATCCATAAAAGTCAATTATATTGACAACAGATTTGTCAAAAAGAATGGCTACTAGAAAAAAGTGAAATAAAATCTTCAAACTACTTTGTGAAAATAATTGCATACCTAAAGTTGTTTACTGATTAAAGGCATATTTCAAGAACAGTACAAAAGAAATAAACTTACATGAATAAATATTAACAATTTTCATTGCTAAATGTCAATTAAAATTTCTAATGTTTGACATTTAAGAGAAATAAAATTATCCCAGAAAGTGAACTCAGATGATTAAGCTTAAATATATGCTAAAAATAATTATGTAGTTGAATCTGTATAAAAAGTGCTATTAAAATAATGATATAATTATTCTAATTTTTGTGGTCTAAATAGCAGAAAAATTACTGATTTTAAAAGGAAGTAACCCAGGAGATACATGGTTATAGGAAAATATTATTCCAAAATAGTTGTGGTTTAAGAGAGACTTAAGATATTGATCACTTTTCCTCCTGCTAAGTCTGCATGGTTACATAAACTTTCAAAGTGAAATGGGAAACAGTGATAGACAAAATTCATGTTCTAAAAACAAAAATATTAAAATAACTGAAAAAGCTAAAGCCATAGAAAATGAAAAGACAAAGAAAGTAGAATTTGGAATTTAGAAAAAAATACAAATATATCAGTAATAATTATGAACATAAAAGAGCTGACCTTTTTTAGTCAGGAAACAAATTTCATATTCTCTGTTTAAAATCTTACTTCATTTTATTTTAAAGAGAGTAGTAAATGAGAAACAAACAAACAAACAAAAAATAGAAAAGCAGCAGCATACCAGTATCAGAAACATAAACAAATCAAAGTAAGAACATTCAAAATGACACAGGGTCTCAAGACAAAATAATACGAATCAACAGTGGTTGTTACATTACATATCGCTATCTTCAACTACATTGTCCAGATTACCAGATGTATGAATGAAAGGTTGCTCAAAACATTAAAGAGAATAAGGAAATAATTTTTCAGTAAAACATTAGAGATAATACAGAGTTTCCTGGACAGGATGGTAGGAGTTCACCTTTGTAATTCCATTGCATATTGCTATCTTCAAATCAGTTGCTCAGAACACAAAATGGTGCAAAATTCACCAGGACATAAAAAGTTGGAAGCATTAATTGTTCACTTCAACACATCATCAGATATGAGCAATACAGTTATCACAGCTATGCATATATATATTGATATTTTGTCTTCCCTCATTCTTTTTTCTGCTTTCCCTCATCCCAGTCGTTCCTTCCTTTGATCAATTTCTTTCCCTTTCCTATCATCTATTGTACATTTTGAATTTTACCTAGTCTTTCAGGTTCCTCTACCAAGGAGAAAATATGATGTTTACACAACTGTGTCTGATTTATTTCACTTACGAGTATGGTCTTTAGTTGTATCCATTTACCTACAAAGCCAGGAGTTTCTCTTTCTTAATAGCTGAGTAAAACTCCCTTATATAAAAATACCACATCTTTTTTATCCATTCCTGAGTGCATGGGCATCTGGGTTGATTTCAAGATTTAGCTATAACAAATTGTACTGCTGTAAACATAGGTGCACATATATTGCTGTGGTATGATGTCTTTAATTCTTCTAGGAAAATACCCAAAAGGGAAATAGCTGAGTTAGATAGGACTTCCAATTCTAGTTTTGGGAGGAATCTCCACATTGATTTCCACAGTGGTTTCACCAATCTACAATCCCATCAGTAGTGTAGTAGGGTTCCTTTCTCTGCACAGCCTTTCCAACATTTGTTATTGGTTGATTTCTTGATGCTAACCATTTTTACTGGGGGAAGATGGAATCTCAGTGTTGTTTTAATTTGCATTTCTTGAATCACTAATGACGTTGAACATTTTTTCATGTATTTATTTGCCATTGGTATCTCTTCATTAGGGAAATGTGTGCTCATATCAGATGCCCATTTTTGGATTGGGTCTTTGAATTTTGGGGGCCTGATGTTTCAAAATTCTTTATATGTCCAAGATAGAAGTCCTTTGAAGGTCAGTTGGCTAAAACTTTTTCCCAATTTGTGGGTTTTCTTTTTACTTTATTGGTGATTTCCTTAGATGTGCAAAAACTTTGTGATAAGTTGAGATCCCAGTTGTTGATTCATTGAACTATTTCCCATGCAGTTTGGTCTTTGTTCATGAACTCTCTACCTACTCCAATGTAGTCAACCTTTTTACCTACTTTCTCTTTGAATAAATTTAGCGTTTCTGTTTTAATATTTAGATTTTTCATCTATTTTGACTTTAGTGCATGGTGAAAGACATAGGTCTCATTTTAGTCTTCCGTATATGGAAAGCCAGTTTTTCCAGCACCATTTATTAAAGAGGCTATTTTCCTCCCATTGAACATGCTTAGCCCATTTGTCAAAGATAAGGTGACTGAGTATGTTTGTAGTTGTATCTGTATCCTCTAATCTGTTCCGTGGACCTTCAGGTCTGTTTTTGTGCCAGTATCATGCTGATTTTATCACAGTAGCTTTGTAATATAATTTCAAGTCAGGCATTGTAATGCCTCCTCCCTTTCCTTTGTTTTCCAAGATTGCTTTTGCTATTCTAGGCATCTTCTGCTTCCAGATGAACTTTGGGAATGTTTTCTCTAGATCTGTGAGGTATACTAACGGTATTTTAATTGGAATGGCACTGAATCTGTACAACAATTTGGGGAGTATGGCCATTTCCAAATGTTCATTTTTCCTATCCATGAGCAAGGAAGACTATTTTTCCATTTTCTGATACCTGCTTAGATCTCTTTTTTCAGAATACTATAATTTTCACTTTATAGATCTTTTACTTCTTTTGTTAGATTGATTCCTAAGTATTTCATTTTTTTTTAAAGTAAAAGAACAAAAACACTAACACACATACACACATTGGCACAAGAACAGTAAAAAAACCGAACTACAGGTGCCAGGGGATCGACAATGGTTGTTGTATTACACGTTGGTAGCTTCAAAGGGTATACTCAAGACAATACAAATAGACATTCAAGGTTGATCAACCAACTAATCACCAATTGTTTCCCACATCAATAAGACATGAGACAACAGTGCAACCATGTCAGCCATCCTGCGCATACATACATACCTACTCCTACTCAGCTATCCCCCTCTTCCTCCTCTCCTTCTCTTCATCCCGATTGCTCTCTACCCTTGAGCAGTCTCCCTTCATACCACCCAATCTATATTCTCACCTCCAGGTTCCCACACTAATGATACTATATGCATGTATACATGCACATCTGGTTTACCTCACTTATGAGTATGGCCTCTTAATTGTGACCATTTGCCTATAAAAGCCGCTAGATTGGCTTTCTTTACAGCTGAATAATATTCCATTGTGTAAAAATGCCACAGTTTTTTAATCCAGTCCTCTGTGGATGGACATTTGGGTTGTTTCCGTGATTTAGGTATTACAAATTGTGCTGCTATACACATGGGTGCACATATATCACAGTGATACGCTGTTTTCAGATCTTCTGGGAAAATCCACAGACGGGGGATAGCTGGGTTGAGTGGGACCTCCAGACCTAGTTTACTGAGGAATCTCCAAACTGATCTCCACAGTGGTTTCACCAGTCTGCATTCCCACCAGCAGCGCAGCAGAGTTCCTATTTCTCCACAACCTCTCCAGCATTTGTTACAGGATGATTTCTTGATGCTGGCCAATCTTACTGGGAAGAGATGCAATCTCAATGTTGTTTTTATTTGCATTTTTCAAATGACTAAAGATGTAGAACATTTTCTCATGTATTTATTTGGCATTTGTATTTCTTTATCTGAGAAGTGTATATTCATCTCAGATGCCCATTTCTGGATTTGGTCTTTGAATTTGGACAGGTTCATGTTTTTAAATTATTTTTATGTTCCAGATAAAAGGCCTTTGTCTGAGGGACAGCCAGTTAGGATTTCTTCCCAATCTGTAGGTTTTCTTTTTACTGTGCTGGTGATTTCTTTAGATGTGCAAAAACTTTTCAGTAAGACGAGGTCCCAGTTATTGATTTTTTGAAGAGTTTCCCTTGCAGTTTCATTTTTGTTCATGAACTCTCTGCCTACTCCTATGTCTTCAAGATTTTTACCTACCTTCTCTTCCAATACATTCAGTGTTTCTGTTTTAATATTGAGATCTGTGATCCATTTTGACTTGAGTTTGGAGCATGGTGATAGACTTGGGTCTATTTTTAGTCTTTGGCAAGTGGCAAGGCAATTTTTCCAGCACCATTTATTGAAGAGTCTATCTTTCTTCCAGCGTGCTTGTTTGGCCCCTTTGTCAAATATTAGGTGGCTGAGTGTCTTTATGCTTTTGGTTGTATCTTCCCGTCTATTCCATTGATCCTCAGATCTGTTTTTGAGCCAGTACCAGGTTGATTTTATTACAGTAGCTTTGTAGTATATTTTCAAGTCAGGGATTGTGATTCCACCTGACTTGACCTTGTGGCCCAGAATTGCTTTTGCCATTCTGGGTCTCTTCAAGTTCTAGATGAACTTAAGGCATGTTTTCTCTAGATCTGTGAGGTATGTTGATGGTAGTTTAATGGGAATTGCGTTGAATCTGTACAACAATTTTGGTAGTATGGCCATTTTCACAATGTTGATTCTTCCTAACCATGAGCAGGGAATGTTTTTCCATTTATGGAAATCCTCTTTGATCTCTTTTTTCAGAGTACTGTAGTTTTCATTGAGAAGATCTTTTACCTCTTTTGTTAGATTGATTCCTAAATATTTCATTTTCTTGGATGCTATTGTAAAATGTATGGTTTCCTTAATTTTTCTCTTAGTCTGTTTGTTGTTTGTGTATAGGAATGCTATTGATTTTTGGGTGTTGACTTTGTATCCAGCTACTCTGCTGAATTTGTCAATTAATTGAAGGTGTCTTCTTGTGGAGTTTTGGGGGTCTTCCATGTAAAGTATCATGTCATCTGCAAATACCGATAGTTTTACTTCTTCCTTTCCTATCCGTATTCCTTTCATTTCTCTTTCTTGTCTAATTGCTCTGGCTAATGCTTCTAGAACTATGTTGAATAGTAGTGGTGACAGTGGACATCCTTGTCTTGTTCCTGTCTTTAAAGTGAAAGCTTTCAGTTTATGTCCATTTAGTATGATGTTGGCTGTTGGTTTGTCATATATGGCTTTGATTAAATTGAGGTAGAGGCCATCTATTCCTGTTTTTTCTAGGGTTTTTAACATTAATGCACGTTGGATTTTATCAAAAGCTTTTTATGCATCTATTCAGATAATCATGTGGTTTTTGTCTTTGGCTCTATTGATATGGTGTATTACATGAATTGATTTTCAAATATTGAACCATCCCTGCATTCCTGGAATAAATCCAACCTGGTCATGGTGTATAATTTTCCTTATGATTTGCTGCATTCTATTTGCTAGTATTTTATTGAGTATCTTTGCATTTATGTTCATTAGGGAGATTGGCCTATAGTTCTCTGTCTTGGTTGGGTCCTTCTCTGGTTTTGGTATTAGTATGATACTTGCTTCCAGAAATGATTTAGGGAGAATTGTTTCCTTTTCAATTTCATTAAAGAGTTTTAGGAGTGCTGGCATTGAATCTTCGCTGAATGTTTTATAAAAGACTGTTGTGAATCCATCAGGACTTGGGCTTTTCTTTGTCGGTAAGTTTTAGTGACATTTTGAATCTCATTAATTGATATTGGGTTGTTCAGGGGTTTTATATCTTCCTGGTTCAACTTTGGTAATTCATACATTTCTAGGAACCTGTCAATTTCTTCTGGGTTTTCTATCCTGTTGGAGTAAAGATTCTCAAAGTAAGTATTAATGATCTTTTGAATTTCTGTAGGATCTGTAGTGATTTCATCCTTTTCATTCCTTATTGCATGAATTTGAGTTCTTTCCTTTCTTTTTTGATAAGATTGGCTAGAGGTTTATCAATTTTATTTACTCTTTCAAAAAACCAACTCTTTGATTCACTTATTTTTGTAGAATTTTCTTCATCTCAATTGCATTAATTTCTGCCCTAAGCTTTATAATCTCCTCCCTTCTTTGGGCTTTGGGCTTGCCTTGTTCTTCTTTTTCTAAAAGTTTAAGGTGCAACATTAGGCTATTTATTTGTTCTCTTTCTGTTTTCTTTATGTGTGAGTTCATTGCTATAAATTTCCCTCTGAGGACTGCTTTCATTGCATCCCACAGATTCCTATAAGTTGTATTTTTATTTTCATTTGTTTTTCCAATCTCTTCTCTAATTTTCTCTGTGCCAGATTGGTTATTCAGGAGGCTGTTGTCTAATTTCCAAGTATTTATAAAGGTTTTGGAATTTCCTTTGTCATTAATTTCCAATTTCATTGCACTATGGTCTGATAATATGCATGGAATAATTTCAATCCTTTTGCATTTAGGTAGGTATGCTCTATGGGCTAGAATGTGGTCTATTTTAGAGAGAGTCCCATGTGCAGCTGAGAAAAATGTGTATTCTGGTGTTGTGGGGTGGAACACTCTGCAAACATCTACTAAGTCCATTTGTTCACACATTTGGTTCAGGTCTGTTATATCTTTGCTGAGTTTTAGTCCAGTTGACCTGTCTCTTTGTATCAAAGGGGTATTCAGGTCCCCTATTACAATAGTGTTACTGTTTATTTGGTTTTTTATGTCCATTAAGATTTGCCATACACAGTTTGGCGCTCCAGTATTTGTTGCATACATGTTTAGGATTGTTATCTCTTCCTCTTGCAGTTTTCCCCTAACTAGTATATAGTGGCCTTCTTTATTTCTTTTGATTGTTATCAGTTTGAAGTTTACATTGTCTGCAAACATAACAGCTACCCCTGCTTTTTTCTGGGAACCTGTTGCGTGGAGCATTGTTTTCCAACCTTTGACTTTCAGTCTATGGATTTCCTTTTGAGTAAAGTGTGTTTCCTGTATTGTGGGATTCTGTCTCTTAATCCACTCTGCCAGTCTGTTTCTTTTGACTGGTGAATTGAGGCCATTTACATTGATGGTTATAACTGTTACACGTTGGCTTATTCTTGGCATGCTCTTTACTTGATGTTGCTTTCCTACTTTTGCTGTTTAATTTCTTGTTCTGCTTAAGGATTCCTTTCTATTGTTGTTCTTGGGATTGTGGTCACTTTTTTCTCTGTCTAGAATATTTTTCAGTACTTTGTGTAATGTTGGTTTGGCGCTCATGAAGTTTGTCAGTTGGTCTTTGTTGTGGAAATATTTTATTTCTCCATTGAATTTGAAGGACAGTTTTGCAGGATACATCAGTCTGGGTTGGAAGCTGTTTTGTCTGAGAATCTGTAATATCTCGCTCCAAGCTCTTCTTGATTTCATGATTTCTGTTGAAAAATCTGCTGTGATTCGGATGGGCTTTCCTTTATAGGTGATCTGTTTCTTTTCTCTAGCAGCTTTTAATATTGTGTTCATTTGCTGCATATCTGGGATCTTGACTATTATATGCCTGGGGGTGGTTTTATTTGGGCTGTGGCTCATTGGAGTTCTATATGCTTCATTTACCTGCACATCACTTTCTTTTACCATTCTTGTTAAAATTTCTGCCATTATTTCTCCAAAGATTCTTCTTGTGTCATTTGTGTTGCCTCCTGCTGTTTCACTGATTCCTATTACTCACACATTATTTCTCTTTGCTTCATCTTGTAGCTGTTGGATTGTTTTCTCCCGGTTCCTTGTTGACTTTAAGAGATCCTTCCTTTCACAGTCATTAGCTGTCAGGCTATCTTCAAGATCTGAAATTTTATCTTCAGATTCATTCAAGCGGTTTTTCAAGCTTTCAGTGGCAGTTTTCATTTCCTGCAGATCTTTCTGAGACTGTTTCATGTGTTCTAATTCATTCCTGAACTGCTCATTTAACATTTCCATTTGCTGTCTTTGATCTTCTAGTCTCTTATTTGTTTCTTCTCTGTATGTGCAAAGCATTTTTTCCATTATTATTTTCATTTCATTTTTTGCCTAAGAGATTATTTCATATTTAATCTCTTCTATGGCCTGATGGAGTTGTTTCTTTACTTCAGATATGATCATTTCAGAAATTTCAGGTATGTGGTTTCCTAGTTCTCCTATGTCATTGTGTTCTGTACTTGTTCTGGGTGGAGTTGTGTTCTGAGGCTGCATTTTGCCCCTTCGTTTTGTGATTTTGAATGTCAGATTACTGGTGCTGAGCTACTGACTACCCAGGCAGCTCACAAAGGACTCTAGGGATCTTAGTTTACCTGTATGTTAAACTAAACCCAGTGTGGTAGCAGACTGTGGACCACTGGGCCCAGTCACCCCAGGCAAATGCTGGGGTACCTGGCTCAGACCACAGCCACTGTAGTGGGAGAGTGCTGGGCTTTGGTACCCGAGTGTCCAGTGTGTGGACAGGAAGAGTGTGGGTCTCAGCCTTGAAGCCTATGGTGGTTAGGCAGTGGCTTCTCTTTCGGGTTCCTCAGGTAGCTGGTCAAGGGGTAGCAGGGCTCTCCCCGCGACCCCAAGGACCCCAGAGCCTGAGGCTCATTCCACTCTGCAGGTCTCAACCATCAGCAGGAATAGGCCCTCCCAGTTGGATTTCCTTCCTAAATCTAAAGTGTGGAGCTTACCAGAGGTGAAGGGTTGCACTGCTCATGTGGTGTTGCAGGTCACTGGATAAAGGACCTAGTTGCAGAGCCGGGAGGCAGGCGGTGAAACACCTGCTGTCCAGGTGTCTCAGCGAGTCTGCCTTTGTCTCTGGTTAAAGGTCCCAGTTGCACAGCCTGTGCACAGGCAGGAAGTGTGGCACCATCCCGGTGTCTGCATGAGTCCGCCTTTGTCTCTGGTTCAAGGTTCCAGTCACACAGGTGGGGCTCAGGCAGGAAACGCTGTGCTGCCCAATTGTCTGCAGAAGTCCACCTTTGTCTCTGGTTCAGAGAAGGGTGTTGCAACTCCTGTGTCCTCACAGGTCAGCCTCTGTCACTGGAGAAAGGTCTGAGTCACCCAGGTGGCATGGACCATGAAATGCAGTGCTGCTTAGATGTCAACATCCGTGGGCCTCTGTCACTGGAGTAAGGTCCAAGTCGCACAGCCAGCCGGGATTGGGCGGAAACGACCTTCTGCCACTTCACCCAGGCAAAGGTCCGTTGCAAAGCCTGCTCCAATAGCTCCCCCTCTTTGGGAAAATGTCCCTTAAGCTTTCTGCCAAGAGTTGCGCTCAGAAGGCTGTTCAGATGCTGCTTTGTGGGCTGAGGTCCTCCCTGCCCAGAGATGCAGGTCTGAGCGCACACACGCCTCACCTGCCCAGAGTTCCACGCAGGCAGAGGGGCCGCCTAGATGATGCTTTGTGAGCTGAACTCCTCTCTGACCCAGAGATCCAGATCGGAGCGCACACATGCCTTACCTGCCCAGAGTTCCGCACCTATTTCTTTTTTTTTTTTTTTTTTTATGCTATCGTGAAAGGTGTGGTTTCCCTAATTTCTCTCTTGGTCTGTTTGTTACTTTTGTACAGGAATGTTATTGATTTTTGAGTGTTAACTTTGTATCCAGCTACCTTACTGAATTTTTTATTAAATCCATGAGCCTTTGGGTGAAGTTTTTGGGGTCTTCTATGTAGAGTATCATGTCATCTGAGAATAATGACAATTTCACTTCTTCCTTTCCTATCCTTATTCTTTTTATTTCTCTCTCTTGTCTAATTGCTCTAGCTAATATTTTCAGAAATATATTGGATAGGAGTGGTAACAGTGGGCATCCTTGTCTTGCTCCTGATTTTAGAAAACTTTCAATTTTTGACCATTTAGTATTATGTTAGCTGTTAGTGTATCATAAATGGCTTTGATCAGCTTGAGGTAAAGGCCATCTATTCCTATTTCCTGTAGGTTTTCCATTGTGAATAAGTGTTGGAATTTACCAAAGGCTTTTTTCTGGATCAATGGAGATGATTATATGATTTTTGTCCTTGGGCATTTATTGATTTATTTTTATTGTTTTTTAAACACAGTTCATGTCTGAGACCTGGGAAAACTAGGTACACTTCACCATCTGTTGGAAAACCCCAGCCTAAATAGCATATCTCAACAGAGACTGAGGGTCAGGCCTGCCCACCAGAAAACCTAGGGCCACAAGAGACCTTTGCTGAACTGTCAGAGAAGAGGGAGACTGAGCATTCTGCCACTGGCATCAAACATGATAAGACAAAGGGCTAAAATGCAACCTCAGAACTCCACCTCACTCAGAACAAGTCCAGGAGATACCGACATAGAAGAACTTGGTAAACACACACCTGAAATTGCTGAAATGATTGCAGTGGAAGTAAAGAAACAATTTCCTCAGGCCATAGAAGAGATCAGATCAGACATAATCTCTCAGGCAAAAAATGAAACG
>PVLD010030718.1:0-16537 GCA_004027595.1 Dinomys branickii
CACACACACCACACATACCACACACATACACACACCACACCACACACACACATCACACACACACACCACACCACACCTCACCACACCTGGCTTACTACTTATTCTTGACTGTCTGCTTCTCCCCACGCATGGAAGTCCTAGGGAATGTTCCAAGATCTCTGTTCTCTTGTTTACTCTTCCACAAAGGTAAAGGGGAGATAATTAGACCAGTATTCATTGGATCATATATTTTCTGTGTGTTGGGGTCAGTATTCATCTACTGCCTGTTTCAGCACCTCTTCCATTACTTTTTTGGCTTAAGCAAGTATCCTAAGATTTTGTGAGAACTCTACATTTTTGGGGTATCTGTACTTTGACTGCCTTTCATTTCCCATTCAATGATTGCTCTTGTTTAGCCAGATATGGTGGTGCACACCCGTAATCCCAGCACTTGGGAGGCTGAAGCAGGAGGATTGTTGCAAATACGAGACCAGCGTGGGCTACAAAGTGAGCTCAAGGCCAGCCTGAACTGCGTAGCAAGACCCTGTCTCAAAAACGAAGAAAAACCCTTGTGTATATATTTGACAAGGAGTACTGTGGAAAGGGGTGATTGACACCAAAAACTAGATGAAACTGGCAAACTAAAAAAGAGTGAGTGAGAATAAAACGAACCAAGAAAACCTTTTTTTCAGGCTGACCTCAAACTCATGGCTATCCTGTCTCAGCCTCCTGAGTGCTGGGAGTACCAGTGTGCACCATCACTCCTGGCTTGCAGAACAGTTTACTGAAACCATGAAGTAAAAACTTAAGAATTTTTTTTAGAGCTGCGTGTGGTGACTGTCAACTTGTTTGGCTTGTTATGGCCAGATAGTAAAGCACCCTTCTCGGTGCTACTTGGATAGGTCGTGTGCCTGACCTGGGGATGACTGAACCCCACCTCTCTTCCCTCAAATTTCGCTTCCTAGGGGTCATCCGTGGGCAGCTTCCTCCACCACATGCTGCTTTCGTGACATTTCTACCGGGGACTGAAATGTCTGGACTGTGAGTGAAGTAAGCTGCTGCTGCTGAGTCATGGTGCTGGCTGGCGTTTTGTCCCAGCAACACAGGAGTCACTACACCACTCAGCTGCTGCGGGTTATATAGTTATTGCTCATAGCTATAAAAGACCCCTCAGTAGAAATAAAGGGGAAATTAGGTTTTCTAAGAAATGGCATAGAACAGTTGAATAGGCTGTCACAGTACTATAGTAAAATAAAATCACACAGTACTATAGGTGTGTAGTGCACACCTATAATCCCAGCGTTTGGGAGACTGAGGTATGAGTATTGGCTAGGATACATAGTGAGACTTTGTCTCAAAAAACCAAATAAATGAATAAAATCATAAAGTAGTAAAGAAAAGGATCTCTTTTATGATCTTGTGGTAAGGAACGCCTTTCCAACACACAGAAGTAAGTAGAAAAGCAAAGGAAAACAGCAAAAACTAAAAAGACCTAAAATTTCTTAACAAATGTTGGGCAAAATGAATGTACAAACACAGAAGGATGGTGGATGACTATCTTACACCGTCCAGAGAGACCAACCTAAAATGGGCTGAAGACATGACCGGGCAGGGCGGAGAGGCTGTGCATCCCTGAGCTCTGGGAGGTGAGGCAAGAGGCTCACAAACCCAAGCCCAAGCGGGGCAGTGTATTTTTATAGTTTTATGTACACTTTTGCACCATGTACTGGACACATTTGCTGTGAGGGGCTGGGATGTAAACACCGTATTACCATTGCCCCTTCCCTCCCTCCCCCCGCTTCCTCCAGTCTGCTTTCCCTTCCCATCTACGGGGATCCTTCTTCCTAGTTGACATTGTCTTTTAATTTGCTTTTTGTTTATACTTTGAGTTTATCCTCTAAGAGAAACCATACAATATTCAAGCTTGTGTGTCTGGCTTATTTCACTTAACATTGCAGTTGCAAGGTGCATCCACTTTCCACAAGTGACCCATATTTATCCTTTGTCCAGCCTAGGCAATTTCACACCTTAGCAAGACCCTGTCTCAGACAAAGACCAAGGGACCAGAGACATATCTCAGTATAAAAGCTCTGGATTCAGTTTCCAGTACGGGGGTTGAGGGCTAGGGTGGTAAAATCTGAAAATTTCCCAAAGAAAACAGGAAAGCTTTGTAACACTGTTTTTGACAGTAGTTTGGATATCCCAGTCTTAACTACAGGCAACAAAAACAGAGACAGATGAGTCTACATCAAACTAAAAGGTTGCACAGCAAACGGGGAAAAACATCAGTGGAAGGGAAAGAAAATGTATGGAAGAAAATATTTGCAAGTCATATATCCAACTAGCAATACCCAATATATGTAAAACTACAACTCAAGACTTTTGGTAAGATGGCGACTGGGTAAACAGCAAAGAAAGATCCCCCCCGGAGGATCACCAATGAGACACTGAAGTACAGCAACATAAGAAAGACAAGAAGGGGAGAAATGGGTGTCCTAGTGCCCTAGACCCAGGAAAGATCTGAAATGGGAATCGAAACCCTCAGAAAGAGCAAACAAGACCTCCCCAGGCTTGGAGGGCCGCCATGTCGCAGTTAGAGAAGAGAAGGCAGAAAAGGAAGAAGCCACTGCTCCATACACACCCCAAGCCCACTCCCTCATTCCGGCACTCACAGCATCAGCCTCAGAGGCCCCTGCTCACGGAAACATTCCGAATCGGCCAGAGGAGAGCAAAGTCCTGAGTGCTGGTCCAAAACGGGAGAGGAGAAAGTGCAGCCCGGAAAGGAAGGAATGCTCGAATGACTGCTCGAATCCAGTGTGAGGATGGGAGGATACAAAGGCCAATGAAGCAGAATCCTCACTGCAGAAATCTCTCTATTGAGTGCCCTGAGGCAGGCCAGAGTCAAGGCAACCAGTGAGCAGCCCACCACACCCAGCTCTATGCCTGCCCCGAGGATATGGCCTCAGACCTCCCCACTGTGTGAGCAAATACCAGCAAAGAGTAGCAGCGACCCCAGGACCACAGTAATTCCCAGGGATCCAGTCAAAAAACATGGGAGCTGGAGCACAACAGAGAGAGTTTTCTCACTCCAACACCAAACAGAAAGCATGAGCTGAATTACCAGGCTTCAGCTTTCACCCTGAACTCCCTCTCTGAGCAACATGAGTCTTGGTGGCCTGAGCATTCACCATGTGATCCTGACAACAGGCTGAGTCAAGGTGCTTCAGGACTCACCCTAAACTACTAATATGAGCACCAAGACTCTCCATATGGCTTGCATGTATGAAAAATGTATGAACCCATAGAGTCAAACTATACGAAAAGCAGCAGTCCTGGAGCCTGAGAGACAGCAGACCCAAGAAAATCCTCCAATTCTTTCTGAGAACTAATAACTAAACTCAGTACACACCATGGACTACCACAGTGAGCACAGGTGGAGACCTCATGCCACTTGTGCCCACCCTCATAAGTGCACCTAATGCCCAGGGAGATCGAGGTGGAATGAGGCAAAGACATGCAACTAGGGTGTAGACCGCCTCTCTAGCTGGGTGGGGGTCAGTCTCCCTTTGGGTTGCGTGAGAGCCCTGAGGACCTACACTGGGCCTCCAGGGGAGTGTAGAGGTGGAGTCTGGGAGTCTGCGGGGCTCAAATGGGGCACACCCCCAGCCCTGGGCAGGGCGTGCCCAGTGCAGGACGGCTATGAAGACTCGCCTGAGCCTACAGACATGGACATGCCATCAGAGCCTGGCGGTTTGCTGTGTAACCCTGCCTACTCGACTCGACAGCTAATGGCAATGAGGGCGCGCCACAGGGTGCTTTTCCACCGCCTGCCATAGCAATTTGTGTACACCCACGTATTGTACAGCATAATTAGAAGCAGCCAAGTCTCTTCCCAAAGTGAGAGCTTGAGGGAGTAAATAAACCAAAAAGCATAGTGATTACCAGCGGGAAAACCACTGACAGGGTGGTAGAACAATGGAGACGAAGTGGAGGAAAATGATGAACTGAACGAGCCATCATCTGTGTAACTGAGTAACAAAGACGAGGATAACATTCTGTAATACAACATACAGTGGTAACCTCCTACTATTTTCTCTGTAATTTGGTATTTCCTTTGTTTTAACAAATGCAAAGATAACACTTACGTAATACAACATCCAACATCCAGTGATGATTCCCTACTATCTACACTATAAATCGGTATTTTGTTTTTGTTTTAACAAATGCGAAGATAACATTACGATATACAGCATCCAATACCAATTCTCTATTATCTTCTCTATAATCTGGTATTTTCTGAATAGTTTTTGTGTTATTCTGGTTTCTTTTGTCTTAAAAAACAAAACAAACAAAAGAACTACAACTCAATAGCAGAAAACCATCTGCCTGAAAAACAGGCAAAGGACTGAAGAGATCTTTCTTCAGGAGGCATACACATAATTGACCAGCAGGTGTGCAGAAAGATGCTCAACATTCCTAGGCAGGCAAATGCAAGTACAAACTGCAGAGGCCACCCTCAAAAACAAAACAGCATATGAGGACGCAGAGAAGTTAGCACCCCTGTGGGTGCTGCAAATCAGTACGGTCACAACGGAAAGCAGTTGAGGCGCTCCTAAGAAACAATGACCACAGGACCCAGCAATCCCAGTGTGCGGTGTCCCTTTCCTTTCCTTTGTCCTGAATGAAAACCAACAGCATGTTGGGGCTGTAGCTCCATGGCAGAGCACCTGCCTAGCACATGAGGTCCTGGGTTCAGTTCCCCAGGAGTGTTTAAAACAAAGACAGCACAGCAGGGTGGCTTGTCAGCTCTGTGAGGCAGCACGTCAGGCTTGAGCCCAATATGGACGTAGACGCTTACGCTGTGGCCCCCAACACAGAGTAGCCCTGTCCTGAGCCCGTCCCTAAGCCCACGCGTGATATAACAGCCCTGGGCCTCACACCAGGTTAGCAGCTTCACGCTCTACCTTGATGTGGTTGTTAGACTTGTGTGGGCAACAGGTGAACAGACCTGACATGGATTTCTGGGGAAGGCTGTCTCCCCGTTTCTTGTCTTGAAGAGAGACTGTCCAACTGCGCCATAGCCTGGTCACCAGGAGAGGGAGAGAGTCTCAGAAACCGTGATATCCGTGAGGCACTAAACTATTGCCAGTGTGCAATTCCCCTAGGTTTCTTGTTCTTTTGAGAATAACCACTGCTACTTGGGACTTATGTTACTTAGAGAAGAAAGCGTTGCTATTTGACACAGAAACTAGAGAAGCAAACAACAGATACGACAGAAAAAAAAACCCTTGACCTATGAGGGTATTACTGCAAATGACTGGTTAAAAAAAAGTCTGTGCAGTACAGAATAACAAGTACTATGCTGGGAGTATAAATATTTGACTCAGTTCACTGTTGACTGAACATTTTCCATGTAATCTAGATTATGTGGCGAGGTGTGGTGGTGCACCCGTCATCCCACCCACTCAGAGGCTGAGGCAGGAGGATCACCAATTTGAGGAGGCAGGCTGAATGACTTAGGGAGACCCTGTCTCAAAATTTAAAGACTGGGGACACAGCTCAGTGTTCCCTGTGCTCAGTCCAGGGGAAAACAAAAAGTCTAGATTTTTGAAATTCTAAGGACATTAAATTGTTTATTTTGTTCAAGATCCAAATATATTTTAGTATCCAAAACACACTTTCAACAAAATTCTTGTGTAAAATGTAAGCAAACAGCACCAGGGCCTGCTATAAAATTGCATCATACAGTTTCCGTGCAGGCTGCTTCACTAATAAATGGGACTCAATTTATTTTAAATGCTTGTGACTATTGGCAACTACTTAAAACTGTTCATCCAATACCAGGTGGTGTTTTCCACAGATACTTCAGACATCCAAATAAACTCGATCTGTATTCTGACCATCAGCTGGAACTGCACAGGCTTGGTGGAGAAGCATGGTTCACAGTCCTGAACAGATGATGCAGTCTGTATGGAAATGCGCTGCAGTCCGCAGACGTGGGCTGCCTCTGACAGAAACACCGTCATCTCCGAGATCAGCTGCGTCATGATGGCTCATCAGCTAGATCACGCTGGTCAAAATACCTGGTGAAAAAACCGTGATGGCTGCATGAACCCGCTAATTATAGTACCACCTGTAACCACAGGCACAAAGCACCTGTGTGTTGTCAATAAGGAAACGGATAACCCACAACACAGCTACACAGTGGGCAACTACGAAGGTATAAAAAAGGAAAAAATCCCTACATCGCTAGAGTGTGATTCCCAAGGGTTATGTGAAAAAAGCAAGGTACAAAACAGACTTTAGTAGGCCGCCTTCTATCTGTGCAAGAAAGCAGATACACAGATCGACTTATACTACAAAGTATAAGTTTTCAAAAATGAATGAAAGAATGAGAATCTATTATAAAATGGTTAACTATAGGAGAAAGGCCTGAAAAGAGAATGAGGAAGAAGACAAATGCTGAAACACTCCAGATGTATTTTGAATTATAATTTCAAATTTGAAACAATGTAAAATTTTTTAAATTAAAAATAAGATCACAGGCAGGGATGAAGCTCAGTGGCATAGCAACTGCCTGGCAAATGTGAGGCCGAGTTCCATTCCTGGTATGTATGTACGTACATACATACATAAAGATTAGCCGGGCATGGTGGCACACAGCTATAATCCCAGCACTAGGAAGGCTGAGACAGGAGGATTGCTTCAAGTTTGAGGCCAACTTGGGCTAGTGAGTTTAAAGCCAGCCTAAACTGCACAGTGAAACCCTGTCTCGGGAAAAAAAAGATTAAATACAACAGAGGTGGGTATAGTGGTGCACGCCTATCATTCTAGCACTTTGGGAAGCTGAGGCAGGAGGATCACAAATTCATGCTGTGCCCAGGCAACTTAGTGAGACCATGTTTCAACAAAACAAAACAAAACAAGGACTAAGGATATAACTTAGTGGGACAGCCCTGAGGATCCTCAGAACCACCAAAAACCAACAACGACAAAAAAGGCAAACTCTACCACATAAATCTTACCATTTATCAAGCTGGTGGTATAGCCATATAGAGTTCAAGGAGCCTTCAACACTTCTGATTATGTCACTGGTGAGATGTATCAGAGACAAAAACAACTGCAAGGGCTTCTTAGACCCATTTCAATAGCTCTCCTGTAACATTATTCTGAAACTGTTATGTGCACACTGTAGGATGGCGCCAATAATTATTAGTTTTTAAAAATCGGAGGTTTTGGCTCATTCTTAACCTCTTATCTTCGTTAACAGAAAAATATGCAGTAGTTTCCTGTTTGTGGTTTTGCTTTTTACAATTTCAGTTACCCAAGGTTCACCAAAAATATCAAATAGGAAATCCTAGAAATAATTCATGTTTTAAATTGTATACTCCTTGCTGGGCATGGTGATGCATGCTTATAGTTATTCCCAGTGCTTAGGAGGCCAAAGCAGGAGAATCACCAGCCTGAACTGCATAGCAAGACCCTGTCTCAAAGCAAACAAACAAAAACCGTGCGCTCCTCTTAGCTGGGTGATAAAAATCTTGTGCTATCCCACTCTGTGCCACCAGTGCATTCCTCCTCTCCTGACCACCAGCCTGGGAGCCACCCAGCAGCCGGCTCCGTTATTACCTGCCTGTGGTGTTCCACTGCAGTGCTTGTGCTCGCTCAGTCACGGTTGAACACGTGAGAGTCATGCTGGCAGCTCGTGTATGCCAAGGGAAGTGTATGGAGGTAAGTGTATGGAGCTTCCTTCAAGTGAGAACATAAATACTTCCCATCTATGAAATTAAGGAAAACGAATCTGCTAGTTGTGCTATGGCAATTCAAGCTACAAAGGTTACAGCCACAGTGCACACATTCTTAGCTAAGGTGGAGAAAGCAGTAAATGACAGGGTGTCAGGAATTCACTGCGGGCCCTGGAATGTGTTCCTTTAAAGTAAGAAAGAACTTACGCTGTCTACATGTACAGCAGTGCAGACGGATCAGCGGTGTGGGGATGCACACCTATAATCTCGGCGCCCTGGGGAGGTTGAGGACTGAGGGTCATAAATTTAACCCTAGCCTGGGAAACTTGGAACCTACAGCATGTTCTTGTTTCAAAATTTAAAAAAGGTTAATTCCTATCATTTTGTTCCAAAATCCTGTATTGTTCTTACTGTTTTTGCTTTGTTTTGTTTTTGTCTATGTTGCTGGTATTTTGCTATTGTTCTTTTTAAAAAATTCACTTCAAAATAATGAAATAAATTTTAAAAAGTCTGAGGATGTAACTGAAAGCCCTAGATTCAATCCCCAGTGCTACACATACAGCAAAGCGAAGCCAAATAGCATTACATTAGAACTGAAATATCAATTTGAAGTCAGGATTTTCTTTTTCTTTCTATAAAGTACATCCCTGGGCTGAGGATGTAGCTTGGTGGTAGAATGCCTGGCTAGCATTTGCAGACTCTGAGTTCAATCCTGGGTACCACAAATAAATAGTACATGCTTTTTAGCTCTATTAATTCAAAAGCCCTAAAAACAATCACCAATGTAACAACTAGTTTCTTTCTTTTTTTTTTTTTTTTGGATACAGGGTCTCACTATGTGGTTCAGGCTGGCTTTGAACTCACTATGTAGCCATGCTGGCCTTGAATTCGTGGCACTCCTCCTGCCTCAGCCTCCCGAGTATTGAGATAACATACGTATCGCCACACCTAGCAACAACTAATTTCTTTAGTTTCCAAATTATGGTCTTTAAGAACCCTTTCCTACTTTAAAAAAAGGAACCAGCACTCCCATATAAAAGACTGATTTCAGACCCAAGGGTAATGGTACACACCTGTAATACCAGCACTGGGGAGGCTGGGTTGGGAGGATCGTGGTCAGTTTGAGCCCAGCACTGGCTATACAGTTCAAGGTCATCTTATACAATATATGTACACTATAATATATACAATATATAGCAAGACCTTCAGGAAGGAAAAATGGAAACAAAACTTTGAAGGATTTAGGGGAGGGGAGTAAGGAAAAAAAAGTCAAGATATATAATGTACAAGTACAAATTCCCTATGATGAATGTGATCACTTTGTATCCATAAAATGTACCAATGAAGTAATTTTTAAAAATTGCCAGTGGTTGGTTAAATAGAGACAGAAGGTCTTGGGGAGGCGCTTGGGAATAGGGTGTTTGCCCAGCATGCTCAAGGTCCTGGATCTGAGCCTCAATACCACCCCACACACAGCAAGAGAGAGCGAGGGGGAGAGAGAGTGGAAAGGGATTGACTTGAAGTGCTCCCACTGGTCAAAGATGGAACAATTTCAACATTAAAGAAAAACAATAAAAACAACTACCTGAGTGGTGACACACACACTCAGGAGGCTGAGACAGGAGGATCCTTGCAAGTTCAAGGCCAGCCTGTACCTTATGTTACGAGGAACAAGGAAATGAGTCCCTAGTATGACAGGCTTAGAAAAATGCTTGGCGCAAGCCCCCAGCAACTGTGAGTGATGATAAGCAGCAGGACTGTTACAGTCAAGAAACTAGATGTAGGGTTTGTGTGTATTCTGCAGGGGTGGCTTGTGTGCAGTTAGAAAGAGCAGAGACAGGACATTTTACCTGCCTAATGTTTAAATAGACAGCTTCCAAGGGTGCTGGCATGGTAATGAGAACACGGATCAATGGAACAGAGAGCTGTCCAGACGAGACTTAACACAAAGCGGTGTATGTTTTACCAGTATTTAGAATATAGAATATAAAACATTTTTCAAAGCAATTCCACAGGGAACACTAATATAAAACATTAAACCAAATATACACTAAAAATGTACCTGAACTAAAAAGAACAAGGGACCCAGGCAATTAATAACATAAAAATGCAAGAAAACTATGTTTTACTTCACAGATAAACAAGAAGCCAACAATGACTTAGCTATACCTGCTAACCAAGCAGATTAATAAATTCAAAGCAGGAACCCTTTCATCATCTTTGGTGTCCTAAAGAAAAGAAAATAGAGAAAAATTTAAAGTTTTTCTTTAGTATGTTTGAAATGTTTCTTTTTCAGATATAAAACATGGAAATAGGAGAAAATGTTAGGAGTTAATGACATCTTGAGAAACATGTTTTTGGTAGCAATGAGGATTGAACCCAGGCCTTGCACATGCTAGGTAAACACTACCACTGAGTTACACCCCAGCCCTGCTTTAACTTCTTTTTCTAATTTTGAGACAGGTCCTCACTAAATTGTCCAGGCTGGCCTTGAACTTGTAATCCTCCTGCCTCAGCCTTCCAAGTAGCTATGATTACAGTGTGCACCACCATGCCTGGCTTTTAAGATCATCCTTCAAAGAAAGACCCTTGTTCAGATGGGACAGGATATGTGATGAACGCTGTCTAGCAGGCGCTCAGCGCTCAATTAGTACTGGACAGGAGGTTTTCTACTGTGGGCCTGGCGCATGCCCTCTCACATGTACCACCCACTGCTCTTCATGTGCTCCTGCCACTGGCCATTTGGGAAGTAGTCACAAGGCTGAACATCAGATAAGGCCCTGACTCTGGGGCCTCTCTGCTGTGTATAACAGCCAGCCTCAGGTATTGTCGCAGCAACACCAATGGAGTAACACAAGGATAGGCCACAAGTGGCAGAGCCCAAAGGTCAGGGTTACGTCTTCTCCCATCTAACTTGCTTCCTTTTTGTGAGAATGACATCTTTTTATTTAAGCTGTAATTATTATTTTGGGCTTTCCCATTCTGTGGCCTAACCCAAGCCCAACCCATGAGACACGTCACACTTTTCCATGTCATGGGATCTTCTATTATCCCGGAAACGGCAAGTGCTTTCACACCACATAGCACCGGGTCAGGACTCACCACTGACAGTCGCACTTGAGAGCACCTTCTTGCCAGCTGCCGAATTAGGGAGTGAGCTTCGGGGAGTAAAGGTTTCTCAAGGCAAGCCAAGAGAGCATAGAACCACCTTCCCTAAAAGGAATTATAAAAAGTAATTAGGAGACAAATAATGAACCATAAGCTTATTTTTCTAAATATCCAATGTTGTGCCCGGCTACCTGCTATGCATACATTTATACAACATTTAATTATAAATGTTTGGGTGTGGACAACAAAGGATCATTTGTGGAGCTGGGTGATATTGCCCCCCCCCCCGCCCGGCCCCTTTTCTGAGATAGGGTCTTGTTATGTAATTTGGGCTGGCTTTAAAGTCACACTATGTAGCGGGAACTTGTAGTGATCCTCCTGCCTCAGCCTCCTGAGGGCTGGGATTACAGCAGTGCACACCACATCTGGCTCTCCTACATCTTGTAACTATATACACAGGGCACTAGACACTTCAAAATATTCCCAGGTTCCTAAAGAGTTCATTTCAGAAATTCTTGTTTTTGCTTTTTGAGACAGGGTCTTGCTTTGCTGTCCATGTTGGATGTGAACTCAAGATCCTCCTGCCTCAGCTTCCCAAGTGCCAGCATTACAAGCATGAACCATCACACCTGTTTTTATTTTAGATTCTAATCACAACTGAAGTTTCCATTTATAAGCAAAAAGCTAAATTAAGATATATATAAATCCTTACAAGAATAAAAATACTTCCCCCCATGGATAGAAACACAAGTCATTTTATAATTCTATAGTTTGTACCCAGGTCCTTATGAAGGAACTATACTATGAACAAAATAGTTTTGACCTTTTTGTAAATAGAAGTTAAAATTATCTCCACTCCCTTTTAAGTGGGTTTCCATTTCAATCATAAAATAACAGTCACTTGGTAGAAAACAATGTGACAAATACCAAAAGCACATAGGAAAACCAACCTGCAGCCACGTTGCTACAGTTCTTATCTAGAGCATCCCTCAACAGTGTCATGTGGCTGGGGGTGGTGTCACGCCCCTGCAATCCCAGCGTGTAGGAGGCTGAGGCAGGAGGATGGCTGGGTGTGGTGTCACACTCCTGTAATCCCAGCATGTGGGAGGCTGAGGCAGGAGGACTGCCACGAGTTTGATTCCTGTGAGTGCAAGGCCAGCCTGGGCTACAAAGTTAAGTTCAAGACCTGGCTGAACTACACAGTGAGACCCTTCCTCAAAAAAAAAAAGTCTCATGTGTTCAGAGGGTGGGCTCTAAGAAGACAACTAAATCATGACGGTACTAATGCTGCCATCTCATCCACCAATGAGATCATGGCCTGGTAGCATTACTGGGAGGTCATGGATTAGGAGGCGGGGTCTGGCTGAAGGGAGTGGACCGCAGGGCATGACACTGGGACTGAACCTGGTCCTGCACCCTGCGTCTCTGCTTCAAGGCTGGCGTGAGGGGAGCAGCTCTGCTCCATCATACCCTGCGCTGCCACACCTGAGGTCCACAGTCCTGAAACCAGCCAACGAGGGACTGAGACCTCCAACATTGAGCTGAAACAAATCTCCCCTTTTAAGTTGCTTTTCTCAGGTATCTGGTCACAGCGACAAAAAGCTGACTAACACCTACATCATGCAGATAGAATATCTTTTAACTGTTTTAAATGGTTTTCCCCTATACAGAATTTCATCATTACAGTATCACTTTGTAGCCACCTTTATCTGTAATATATTAATAAACACCTTCCACGTCATTAGATGGGCTGATCAGGGGATGCTATTAAAGAGCAACAACACGCCCCTGTGAAGCCCACACAGCAGCAAGGACAACTTCATCACATACTACAAGAAAAATGATGGTCAAAGGGCATTTATATTCTTTAAGTTTCTGAGACGTAATCACCGGGCTGTACCAGGAAAGTTATGCCATATTATAGCTCTACCAGCAATACATATCCAGTTTATATTTTGTTTTTAAGCAGTGGTAAGGTTTATTTCAGAAGAAAGTGCAGAGTGGGAGTGAAACTCGCTCTGCAGAGCAAGCTCGGGCTGAATAGTGACTGAGTAGAAAAAGAGGGACAAGCACAGATAGAAGTGCATGCTGTGTCTGGGAAATACCATGGGCTGCAACAGCTAAAATTTAGCTTAATTATGATCAACCTATCACTTTGGAGAAACCTAAAGGATATTAGAACAAATTTTAAACAGCAACTTATGCAACATACAAAATTCCTCAGGCAATCCTGAATCAGGAGTAAGATTTTTTCTTAAGCAGAATTCATATCCAGGTTGCTTTTACAAATAGAATTTTCATATTAAATTATTATTCATTAAAATCTGACTCAAATTTTCTGATATACAGAAATACCTCAGTTCACAAATGCTTCTGTTTGAAAATAATTCGGTTTACAAACAAGTGTTCAGCAAAATTTCGTTTTCGTTGGCAAACTTCACACTGGGGAACAAACATGAAATGGCCATCTTCCCACGCAAATGTAGCCACTGTCCCCCTGTCACACAACAAACCAAGTTGGGTAACCAAGGCACCACTGTATTTATCTTTATGTAAAGCTACCATTCAAGTACTCAGAAGGCTTCCACACTTGAAGTTGCTCCAACCTATACTGATTGTCTAAAATTTTACACTAAAAGATTCCTTTTCTTAAACTCAATAGCACACTGTGATAATACTAAAAAAACCCAAAATTTAAAGAACCAAAACCCACAGTAAAAGGTTGAAACAAGAATATTCAAACTATACATATGCACACATAAATACAGTATGCAGTCACATCTCACATAAGTGCTGCATATACAACTGTTCTCGCAACATGAAGATAAAAAATGCAATCCTACCAATTCTGGGGTAAAGTCTCTTTCTCCAAACCAATTACTCAAGTATTCCAAGACGCTAGTTACTGTTGCCTGAAAAATAAAAAAGATGGGGCAGAGAAGAGTTATATGAGTAATAAAATACTGACAAACTCAATGTGAGTTTCATGAAGTTTAGTTAAAAAAGCATTCTGTTGTATAAAATGGTCAAATTCTTTAGACTTAAAAAAAAAAACTATGGTTCTAGTAATTTGACTAGATAGCTCAGCAGGTTTTTGTTTTGTTGTTTTGTTTTTTGTCCTTTTGAGACAGGGTCTCGCTATGCAGTTCAGGCTGGCTTTAAACTCACTATGTAGCCCAGGCTGGCCTTGAACTCATGGCAATTCTTCTGCCTCAGCCTCCCAAAAGCTGGGATTATAGGTATGAGCCACCACATCTGGCTCAGTCATAGTACTTTAACCCTATCAAATGATACAGTAAGTGAAACTCTCACTCTGTGTATGATTTCTAGCATAGTATGACCTTCAAATGAAGTCTTCCGTGGGCACTTAATGCTGTGTGAAAGCAACAGTCAGAGCTTTTGTTTTCGAGTGGGTAACAGAATCCCCACTCTTAAAAGCTGGGAACCAAATTCTGTATTTCTTCCCTTTTGGTCCTCAGAATTACATATTTCAATCTTTTCTTTTGCCCTGGGGACTGAATCAGTGGTCTTGGCACTGACCTACATCCTAAGGATATTTTTATTTTATTTTTTTCTTTTTCTTTTAAAAGTAAAAGGCTGAAAACATTAGCAAACAGACACAAAATAGTGCAAGAACAGACCAAAACTGAATTACAGATAAGGTAACGGAATTAACAATGGTTGTTGTGTTACATATTGATAACTTCAAAGTGTATGTTCAGAATAACACATATAGACATACAAGATTGATCAAACTAATCACTGACTGTTCTTTACAATAAAGCGTCATGAGACAATAGTGTAACCATGTTAGCCATCCTGCATATACATACATACATACATACATACATACATAGCTATCCCTTTCTTCCTTTTCTCCTTTCCCTCATCCCAGTTGCTCTTTACTTTTGAGCAGATTCCTTTCATGCCTAATTTATATTCCCACTTTCAGGTTCTTACACTAATGATGCAATATGCTGTTTGCACATGCACATCTGATTTATTTCACTTATGAGTATGGTCTCTAATTCTGACCATTTGCCTATAAAAGCCTCAAGTTTGTCTTTCTTTATAGCTGATCTAAGGACACTTTTTAAATGTTTTATTTTGAGGACTAGGGATGTAGCTCAGTTGCACAGTGCCTGCCTGGCAAGCGCAAGGTCCTGAGCTCAATTCCTGATACCAAAATGTTATTTTGAGACAGGATCTTACCAAGTCACCCAAGCTGGGTTTGAACTTGTGACCCCAGAGTGCTGGGATTGCAGGCAGGTATTACATGCCCAGTATACTTCAACCTTAATGTAATGCGTAGGACATCTAAGGACTAGAAATGGCACTCTTGACTTTAATATTTAATTCAAACCTCAGACTCTAAGAACTATAACTGATATGAATAAATACTTTAGCACCATATTACGAGCATGAGCTCTGGAGTCAGATCCACCTGCTGTTGTATCTCAGTGCTATCATCTACTTGAGGAAAAACCACCTGCAAGTCACTTAGACACTCAAATTTTGTGTCCTTTGTAGAAAATGGTTACTAGGCAGGCATGGTGGCACACATTTCTAATTCCAGCACTCAGGGAGGCTGAGGCAGGAGGACTGAAATTTTGAGCCCAGCCTGAGCAACTCAGTGACTTGGCGAGACCATCTCAAAATTAAAAATTATAGAAAAGGTCAGGATCAAGCTCAGTGTAAAGGTCTTGGGTCCAATTCCTACCACTATTAAAAAAACAAAGCATTTAGAACAGCCACATAGAGTGAGGAGCCAGGAGGACTGCAAGTTCAAGGCCAGCAGGGGCAACCCGACAAAACTCCAATCTCTTTTACAACTTCTTTTGTTTTCTTTTCCCAATATCAGGAATTGAACTCAGGACCTTGTGCTTGCCAGGCAGGCGCTTGTGCCACTGAGCTATATCCCTGGCCCAAAAACAATAAAAATCTCAAATCTCAATCAATAAAAATCTGTAAAAATTCTGAAGCAATTCATACATAGTCTTGCATGCTATAAATATGCAAGTAAATGCACTTTAATACTTCATGCACATTACAAAAAAAAATAATGCAGACATCCTTAATGTTTGATGGATTTTACCTGATTCATTCTGCTAACAATGCTAAGCAAGGGAGGAAATCCAATCTGAAAGAAAAAAAATGACAGTGCTATTTACTAAATGATATTATAAGGGCTTCAGTTTTTTTTCAAACTATATTTCCTTGTCATACTGCTATTTAGGAATAAAGAACAGATAAAAGACAATTCCTTTACTGCCCATGATAATGAGACATTCCTGGAACTATTATGTTGGCAAGTCTCAACAAAATATATCTTTAAGTTTGGATATATAAATTTAAAAATAAAGTATGATTTTAGTAACTAAAATGTTTAAGTATGAAATAAAAACTGCTTAAAAGTTAACATTAATTATTTTCAATAAAATTAAGACATTGATACTATTAATATCTTTTATAGAACATTTAAAAAATCTAATGTGTTCAGGAATTAAGGGGCTGGGGATATAGCTCAGTGGAATAAGCGCTTGCCTAGCAAGCGCAGGGTCCTGAGTTCGATCCCCAGTACCGCAAAAAAAAAAAAAACAAAAAAAAAAAAAACGGAATTAAGGGCACCTAAATTAGAAGATTTTTTTTTTTTTTTTTTGCGGTACTGGGGATCGAACTCAGGACCCTGCGCTTGCTAGGCAAGC
>PVLD010030719.1:0-16536 GCA_004027595.1 Dinomys branickii
CATTAGAGAGATTGGTCTATAGTTCTCTTTCTTGGTTGGGTCTTTCTCGGATTTTGGTATCAGTATAATACTGGCCTCCAGAAATGTGTTAGAGAGAGTTGCTTCCTTTTCGATTTTGTTGAAGAGTTTGAGGAGTGTTGACATTAAATCTTCTCTGAATGTTTTATAGAATTCTGCTGTGAATCCATCAGGGCCTGGGTTTTTCTTTGTTGGTAAATTTTTAATGACGTTTTCAATCTCATTAATTGATATTGGGTTATTCAGGATTTTTACGTCTTCCTGATTCAATTTTGGCAATTTGTACCTTTCTAGGAATTTGTCCATTTCTTCTGTATTTTCTATCATATGGGAATACAAATTTTCAAAGTAGGTATTAATGATCTTTTGTATTTCTTTTGGATCTGTAGTGACTTCTTCTTTTTCATTCCTTATTGCATGAATTTGAGATCTTTCCCTTCTTTTTTTGATAAGGTTGGCTAGGGGTTTATCAATTTTATTTACTCTTTCGAAGAATCAACTCTTTGATTCACTAATTTTTTGTAGAGTTTTCTTCATCTCTATTGCATTAATTTGTTTGGGATGTATTTTGCCATGATTTCTGTGAAGAGATTTCTAATGTCTTTGTCTTTGTCTCCAGCTTTCTCATTGATTCCAGTAAGTCTTATGTTGTTGCTCTTTGCTTCATTTTGTAGCTGTTGTACTGATTTTTCATGGTCTCTTGGTACTTTTAAGGTATTTTTATTTTCCTGGTTGCTAGTTGCAATCCTGTCTTCTAGATCTGATATTCTATCCTCACCTTCATTCAGTCTGTTGCATATACGTTCAATGGAGTTTTTAATCTCCGGGATTTCTGTTTGGATCTGTTTTTAAAATTTATTATAAATAAATTAATAAATAATAAATAATGCAGCACAATTATTAAGAGTCAGGGTATAGTTTGTGGAAATCAATTAGTCCTCTTGCATATGCTAACATCCTCAGGTACTTGAGGATTACTTGGTCCCATATAACTCATATAACTGATCCAAGTTGCTACTTAGGCAGGCTTGCGATTGCATTTAATATTTCCTTGCATCTTATTTCAACTTGTCATAGTTGTATATAAAGTATAAATTGAGGGATTAAATGACAACCCAAGAAATTCTCTTAGAGCTAGAAAGTGCTAAAATATATATTTGTGAGGATTTTGCTTTTGAGGTAAAGCTGCCTCAGGTATAGATCATGTCTTTAAGGAGTGTGTGTTCTAGAAGAAATCCTAAATTGTAAAATCTTACAATACAAATGTGTTTTGGGTAACTGAGTGTTTAACTTGCCAGTGGATTAGTTTTTTTATGGGGGTGGAGGCTCAAGAGAGATTCCAGGCAGTAGAAATATTGTAAGAAAATTCTGCAGAATGTACACAGTATGATAATAAAGGTGGTAATAAAGACAGATATTGCAAGGAACAGAAAGAAGCTAATGGATTATTTCACAAAGAGCTGATGACTTAGCTGTGGCAGTGAAAATGGCTAGAGTACTTCATTCAATTGACAAACA
Source organism: Dinomys branickii (assembly GCA_004027595.1). Taxonomy (NCBI): domain Eukaryota; kingdom Metazoa; phylum Chordata; class Mammalia; order Rodentia; family Dinomyidae; genus Dinomys; species Dinomys branickii. Next base: position 1,537 of record PVLD010030719.1, read on the forward strand.
TGTATTGGGTACCTCATTTATGCCTTGAAGAAGCAGGATGGCACTGTTTGTCTGCATTAGTCACATTGTAGGTACTATGTAGCAGGTACATAGCACAAACAGATACAGCAGTTGTATGCCAGGAGACTCAAATTTTTGTTTTAAATGAGGTTTTTATTTTAAACAAGTTGGGCAAAAGCCTCTCTGGAGACACAGGTATACAACCATGTGATCCAGTAACTCAAAAAAATTCAGGGACTTGTCATGAAGACTTGAAAAGCAATGCTCCTTTCAAAGAGTTTCACATCCTTTTTAGGAAAGCAAAGTATTTCCTCCAAATTAACTATGGATCAGTATCTGGCTATCTAGTGTTGTTCAACAGCAAGAACAGCTACTTTTAGTATTTTGATTTCATTAATAAATGAAGCAAATTGAGGATTCCATTTGCACTCTAATTGAGAATAATGTAGGCTTTTTAAATTGCACTAAAATGGATTTATTTTAGGAAATGCTTTTAGGCTTTTTAACTATCACCTCTTCTACTTTCAGTTTAGAAGAAATGTTCATAGTTTTCTCAATTAGTATTTTAGGGCAAATACTAATTATGTTTCTATGTTTTAATAACTTTTTCTTCAATTTGAAGTTGGAGTTTGAAATGGAATTTATGACAGAATGTGCCAAAATTTACAATGCTATCTGTAATTATCAGCCCAAATTTAATGATCTCCTTAACTTTTCTACTTAAAAAATTAAGCACACACCCATCCCTCCCTCACATACAGCGATTTTTGGACTTTAATTTATTCTGTTAACATAGGTGATGTTTGTGTGATGTTCAACTCACTGAGTATTTCGAGTATATTTTTTTATTTTGAGGCTCCTTTACTTTAGGTTTGTGGTCAATTGATAATTTTCATCAGTAACAATAAAATACACAAGGTTTCCAAAATGTAGCCTCAGAAATTTATACTAGTACATTAATACGTGGTGGACCTAGAATGTCAAGAGTAGATAAAATACTGGTAGGTTGAGACTGGGGAAGACTTGTACTAGGCTTAGCTCAAAGGAACTTTAGGGACCAAAATTTAAGGTGTTCTACTGGAAACTATGAAGAATCACTGAACATCTTTAGTAATGAAATGACATGGTAGGTTTTCAATTCTATACTATAGAAACGATTACTGAAAGTATATCCTTTAGGTTTTGAATTTCAGAATGATCCCTTCGATGCCAAAGTAAATGTGGAAAGGAAGAAAAGAGTGGATGGAGTTGGAGATTAAAAAGAACCCTGATGCAGGGAGAACATACAGAAACTATTAATAGCCTTCAAGTGATATTAAGGCTCTTATGCTAAAATAATGATGGTGAAAAAACTATTTAGGAAATGGAGGTAATACAGTTTTATAGCTAGAAGGATGGGCCAGAAGTGAACAATAGTCATGCCTAAGATGTCTTGTAGGATTACGGATTTAATGACAGGGGCATTATTAATTAAGGGTACAGTTCTTGGGAGGAAGATGTTTAGCACTAGAGTTGTCTAACTTACCTATCAGGCATAGATTTAATGGTAGAGAGGATGATTAATTTGAGCTCGAGTTGAAAGAACATTTAATGTAAAAACCTGAGCCATATCATGGTGACAGGAGCCTGCTCCTTGGAAAAAATTGGACAAGCAAGAGTTCAGAAGTTTTCCATAGAACAAATCTGACAAAGGAGGGCTTGAGAAGTGGGAGAAAATACATGTGAGAAGGCACAAAATGGTATTGTGAGAGCAACTGCACAAAGTTTTTTTTTTTTTTTCTTTTGCATATCAGGGATCGAACTCAGGACTTGCACTTGCCAGGCAGGCACTTGTGCCACTGAGCTATATCCCCAGCCTGCAGCTGCACAAAGAAGGCTTCAGAATATTCCAAGTTCAAAATTCTGTTTTATTTACATAGTTCAATCCCCTGGTTACATAGTGCATAAAAGTGTCTTTATCCCCACACGTCTGTCTGTCTCACAAATTTGCTTTGCATTGTCTGTGCAGCCACTGTCCCTTTCAAACCATTTCACAGTAGCTCTTTCTCTGTGATTCCCACCATCAAAATATACCTTTAACCTTGAACTTGCCTCTTAGGCCAGGCCACTTGTCACCATTATTGTTTGCTTTCCTTTTTTTTTCTCATCAGTATACAGCAAAAATAATATTACTAATACAAGGTACCCAAGGAAGCAATTTTCTTAAGTTTTATCAAATTGTTAACGATGAACACTTCAATGTTTCAACATCTCTACTTGCACATCTGATAAAGGTAAGAAATGCAATGTAGGGCGCAGCGGGGTTGGGGTGATTCTAGGACATCTGATTGAAGATCAGTTGACTACTTAGGGCTGACCATTCAGAGATGACAGGGAAATACCTAAGAATCATTGGTTTATGAGATGCAGTGTACTATGATTTGGATTGCTTTGTTTGCAGAGTTGATGTGTTGGAATCTCAGACCCTAGCACAGTGAAGACAGAAGTGGGGAGTGTAGACTGGTACAATCACTATGGAAATCAGTCTGGAGATTCCTCAGTAAATCAGGATTAGAGGTCTCATTTAACCCCACTATTCTCCTTCTGGGTATTTTTCCAGAAGAACTGAAAACATTATACCACAGTGATATATGTGTACCTATGTTTATAGCAGCACAATTTGTAACAGCTAAATCTTGGAAACAACCCAAATGTCCATCAACTGAGGAATGGATAAAGAAGATTTTGCATTTTTATACAATGGAGTATTACTCAGCCATAAAGAAAGATAAACTAGAGTCTTTCATAGGTAAATGGATGCAACTAGAAGACCATACTCGTTAGTGAAATAAAGCAGATTCATATGTATAGACATCATATTTCCTCCTTACTCTAAGAACCTGAAAGAGTAAATAAAATCTGACAAGTACAATAGATATTATGAAAGGGAAGAGAAACTGCTCAAATAAGAAGGAGGAACTGGGATAAAGAAGGGGAGAGGAAAATGAAAGAAGGAAGAGGGAAAAATATGTGCATATATACACACACACAAGATAGCTAGATAGAGGAGGGCATAGAGATTGTGTGGGAGCTACACGCCCCCTGGGTGGGGGGAGCCTGTTTAAAGGTAAGGGAGAAAAAGAGGCTGCTTGCAGCCATTCCTCCCTTTTGCTGGTTGTTTTTGCTGTGCTCTGCTGCCATGAACATTTGCCCTCTGCCATGTGCCACTCTACTCAGAACCAGCCAAGTATGGACTGAAAACTCCACAAACTAAGCTAAATAAACCTTTTCTTTCTTCATTTTGGGTGTTGGGTATTTTGTCTCAGCAATGAGAAAGGTAACCAAAACACGAGGATAATTGTGCTACTAATATCTGTTGGTTTATTGAAAGGAACTCTTAATGTGTAATGGTTTGATCAATCTTGCTTTCCTATATCCGGTTATATGTATTACCATTCTGAAGATGACATTGTGCAATATCACACTCATTGTTACTATCCTATCACCATATTTCGAAATTCTATATTATTTTTATTGCTTTCTATGCTATTTTGTTTATGTATTTGTTTTTGTTATATTGGTTTTCCTTTAAATGAAAAACAAAATTTATATGTATGTGTATATATATGTGTGTGTGTGTGTGTGTGTGTGTGTGTGTGTGTGTGTGATAGCTGGAATAGGTGTATTGCTTATGTCTGTATTTCATCGAGAAGAACAGTCAATGCTTAAATTTTTCTTTTTTCTTGACTAACTTTACTTGACATGTTTAATTTGGCAGTTGGAATGACTGATCTGAAAACAATTTTAGTGTAAGAATCATTGTTGAATTCCTACCATTTGGTATGGTGAAACTCTACATGATGTCCATTTTCTAAAAATTATTTTTATTGTTTTACTTATTACTGTCTTTGATTGTTTGATTACTCTTACTTTCTTATGTCTAATGAACTGAGCACCTTTGTTGAAGATAATAGTATGTAATTTAGCAGCTATTGTAAATTTCTATCATTGTGTGTTGAGATCATTTAGCATTTTTGTTGTTTTTATGTTGTTTTGATTTTGTCTTCATTTTTTTGTCAATTTTTAAATTTTTAAAATAAGAAAAGAAAGTAGAGTTTAGTGTAAAGTCACCAGGTCACTTGGGCATCTTCTTAAAGTACTGTCCTGTGTTGCTGAGTTTGTTTCCATGAGAACAAGATGCTCTAAGAGCCCCTCTTCCCTCTCTAGCCTCCCTCTCATCCTGTGATCTCTCCCACTTACTGTGCCACTGCCATTGTGATGCCATCTTCCCACAAGCCTTCACTGGGATTATCAGAGCCACTTCTATGTTATTTGGACTTTAAACTTCCAAAATTGAGCTAAGTGAAACTCTAATTCATGAGTAGCTAGTCTCAGGTATTTTGTTATAGCAATGGAAAATAGACTAACAGAGTAGAAGTTGATACATAGCCTGTTTACTAAGAATATAAAAGACAGAAAACAATACGAAGAACAGACATATATCTCTAAGATTAACATGTAGCTATAAATATGTCTACATGTGCAGATAACAGATACAGAAAACATAAGAAAGACTCAGTCAAACAGGAAGATGAAATGCTTGAATTCAAAACTCTACATTCCAGGAACTTTTCTGGAAGGATCTCATTAAATCTGTACTTTTAGCTGTTATTTACACATTGGTAACTAAACTCTGGTGGTTGGTGACATGATCGTGATGGTATTGCTGCATATTAGAAAGAAGTAGTGTAGGGAAATAAAGGGAGCACACCCAAGTCACGTAGGTAGAATTTTGATGTCTTTACCTTTATTTTCATTCTCGTTGTCCATCCGTTATTCAGTGGTTAGATTAGTAGTCACTGAGACTTTCATTACTTGAAAAATGTTAGATTCCTTCAGGGTCTTTAAATTCCTGCAGTACTATTAAAACCTGATACCCCAAACATGGGTGACAAAACCCTTCTGGTTCCAGTATCATTTCTATATCAAACCTGGTCCCTTTATTTTTGTTCAGACTCACTTGTTTTCTCACTTGTTTTGATACTGGCAGTTGAACTCAGAGCCTTGAGCTCGCCAGGCAGGTGCTTGTGCCACTCAGCTGCATCCCCGGCCTCATTCTTACTTCTATTCTGGAAAGTTTAGTTATTCTAAACTTGGGCCACAAAATTTCATTCTTGCCATAGTGGTCTAGCTGACTCCTGAAGAGGAGCTCAGTATTTCTTAAGAATGACGATAATGAGAGTCCTCTCCTCACCTCAGATGCATGTGCACCATCCTTTCTTTTTCCTTGCACAGCACTCATCACAGTCAGTCTGGGTCATTTATCCGATGTCTGTATGTTCTAGGGTGAGGTCTGTGAAATAGAGATCTATTTGATTTTTCTAGCACTCTATGGCAAGTGTGTAGCAGCATCTGGCAAATAATAGATGCCTAATGTTTGTTAAGTTAATTGGAAAACATGATAATAAGTGCTTGCAGGAATGTTGCTGGAAGGCCTTGAATGCCAAATTGTACTTGACTCTCGAGGGCATGGAAAGCAAATAATTTTGAGGAGCGAGGAACCAACAGAGTAAAATCTGTTGTGTAGTAATGTTAATCTAACAGTTTTCTGGAGAATGGTCACAGACGCAAGGTATAGGATCAATTGTGAAGTCTAGCAAACACTGAATGGATGTTTTAAATGTGATAAATATATATAATGGAATATTATTCAACCATTGAAAACTAAATCCTGTAAAAATATCCATTTTGTTTCTCTAAGAGGTGCTGTAACTTAACAAGTGTCTCCTACATTTACAGAGCAGGACACAGGCAACCCGCCCTACTCTGCTGGTGGAGAAACAGACAACACAGGCATTTCAGGGACACCGGGTTAATGTCTTTTCTCTAGGAAAAATGGCCTGAAACAAAGAATGAGAGTGGCTCAGAAGTGACAAATTCCTATGTTAGCTGAGTGATCTTTCATTTTGTTCCTCACAAATATGTTGCTTATTACGTGCTGCCCAGATATTCACATGAAAGATCCATAACGGGGATCGTGATACCAATGCATGAAGACTATTAAGGTTGCTCACGAGCACAAGAAACACCATTAGCATCCTTCACTATAAAAAATTGTAGTTACCTTCTCAGAAGTGATATACATTACAGTGGGTGTGCTGGACACATTTTTGAATGAATTAAGAGGGTTGGATGGAGTTCAGCAGGTAGAATCCTTGTGCCTGTTCTGAATTCTGTGGGACTACATGAAGACATACAGATCTCATTTTCATATTTGCTCTGAAGTTCACTGATGTTTTAGATATTAAAAAGGGCCATTTACAACGTGAGGGATCCTCAGCTACTCTGGAGAAGTTATCTGCATATTAACAGGAGCCTCTTCAGAAAAAAAAATAACCTTGACCTTCTGAATCATACCTGCTCAGGAAGGCTATGGATTGTGGATTGCTAACCTATTCATATTAATAAGCTGTGTGCAGGAAAAATCATATTCATTTGCATAAGCTTCTTCTCTTTGTGGCCCATGAAATTAACATTGTTTAATGGCTGGAAATACGATCACCTTTAGCTGCATTGGTCACACTTTCATCTCCAAGGGAAAAGATAGAGGGTCTTGGCTCAGTAAGCAGGAACCTGTTTTAAATTACAAGTGCTTTCAGTAGACAGCCAGTGTGAGCCCAGGTGCCAGGAAGGGTCAGAGCCAGATGAATGAATGTAGGTTTCAAAGGTAAAGCCCACCCCAATGCAGCTTCTCTGCCCACCATCTCACTCAGTAATTTTATTCTTATTGTTAACAGACTTACATGGGAGGTGTTGGAATAGCTCTAGGCAGTGTCCTCAAAGGCCTCATTGTCTATGGTGGGAAGGAAATAAGCAACTTTGTCCCTGGGCCTTTAGAAGGACTTCCACAGTGCATGTGACATGCACATTGGGCTCCGTAGATCACGCAGGAGTTCTTAGGTTTAGAAGGAGAAAAGCAATGTAGCTAGGATATTACAGTGCTGTGAAAGGCATTATTGTTTTGAAGAAAAAGCAAGAGGTGTGACAGAGGGTTGGTCACATAATTTGTAGAGCTCAGTGAAAAGCTGAAAATACAAGGCTCTTTCTTTAAAAAAAAAAGCAGGGAAATGCTACCTTTTGGCAATAATCTCTCTCTTGCATTGCTGTGGTGCTTGTTTGCTATTTAATGTGTTCCTGGGGTGAGGGAGAATAAACCACTGCCAGGTATGATGCTGCATGCCTGTAACCCTTGCATTCTGGGAGGCCAAAGCAGGAAGATCTTAAGTTTAAATCCAGTTTGAACAACTTACTTAGTAAGATGCTGTCTCAGAATGCAAAACAAAGAGCTGAGGATGTAGCTCAGTGTGCAGGTAGATTCCCAGTGGTTCAATCCTCAGTGGTAAAAATCAACCAAATAAACAAACAAATGAACTGAAAATATGTTATGAGTTTCAGGTGCAGATATAAGAGTACTGACTTCATATGCAGAAGCACTGAAATCATGTAACTCTCTTATGAGAAATACATTAGGGCAGGCTGAGAAATGTGGTCTGTATACCCAGGGTAGTATTACTCTTCCATAAAGAAGGCTACATGTGAGTCATTTTCAGGAAAATGGAGGATTTTGAGACTACAAGGCTGAGTGAAATAAATCAGATATGGAAAGTCAAATGTCTATAAATAGCTTCAAGTGCAAAATGAAAGAGAGATGGCAGGAATCAGGGAGGAAGACTTCATAGAAATGGGAAGTGGATGTGGGGGAATAGGGAGAGAGGAGGGTGGGAGTGGGGAGTAAAAACAATCAAGATGCAGTACACATGTGCAGCAGTTCCCCACGATGAGTGCAACTGTTATTTGTTGCAAACATATACTCATAAATGTAAAAGAAAACTACATGCATTTGTATTTTGTTCTTACCACACGAAAGGAAATGTCATGCAGACCTGACTCAGTAGTGTGTCTATTTTATATCTTAATACGTGCATATCACACCCACTCTCTACCTTCCAGCTTCCCGGAAGTAAACCTCTTTCACACCACATGTACTGTTCTACCTGAGCTGCTCCTCTCCTTCTAAACCTAAGAACCCCTGCATATTCCCTAAGAGGACTGACAGGGAAAGGAATGACAGGTAATCTTTCTCTCCTTTTTTGTCACCATAGCCAACAAGTAGCTGGTTAGGATGGGGATGTAATGATATGAATGAGAGAAGATATGATAATTTTTCTGGTCTTTGTATGTTTTGGACTGGCATTGGTTTTCTTTCTGTGTCCACTATTAATTTTGGTTCACAGCAAAAATGAGGACTCTCACTGCTATTATGCTTACTTAGTTTTAAAAGAACTATAAATACTTTGAACATGCTTTCAGTCTTTTCAAACTCAAAATGCATTGTGGGTTCACCGAAATTATATTCACAGAGTCATCACAAGAACTAGTTGTAGATCCAGCAGCAAAACTGGCAAGCATGCAGTGTGGGTATCTCGCTGTTCAAGCACATGCTCTATTATTATGCTACATTTCACTCACACAACACAAGTTCAAAGATACAGCTATTAAGAATTTTAGAAGCAACAGCAGAGCATAAGCCAGGTCAAGGACCTTTCCGAGGGCCCAGGCCAAAGACCCACAGAGCTCGCCATACTGTGGCATTTGTTGTATGTATGGGGTAGAAAGAGGTTATATTGGAGATTGTGAATGACCATAGTGGACAAGCTATGAAGTTTGGAAATGATCGTTTGATATTAGAAACCAAAACTTTGTTGTGTGTAAAAATGGTGTATCATATTAAGGTTTTATAAAACTAACCCTGATGAAGGCAATGAGGAAAAGACTTTGGAATGGTGCCAGAGAAGGGGCACCTAAACAATACCAGCATCAGAAAGCTGAGAAGCAGAGATGCAAGGCTGCATAAGGATGATATATTCTGAGAGGAAGAAGAGACTCCTAAGAGTTTGATACCTGAGTTTGGCAAACAAGGTAGTGAGAAAGATATGTGAACAAAACTGATTTCTGAAAGATTAGCATCTAATTTCTAGCCTGAACATCACACCTATCAGTGCCAAGTCCTTTGAGTTACAAATGGTAAATGTTTACCATTATATGTGTTTCACTCTTTACAAAGTCTTGAAAACTGGTGACAACTGCTTTAATATATAGTAGGTTGCATTTTGCAAGAACCCCCTGTGTTGTGCTCATGTGAAGACACTGAGATCATTGAATCTTTTAACAATGGTCAAGTCAAGAAGTGTGTTTGTTGATATGTTCTTGTTCTTTTATCTTTAAAATAAAAAAAGAGAATATGAAAGAAAGCCTTTGCAACTCTGAGTTCACAACAGGTGAGGCAATGATTGTGTCATATCACAAGTGCCACAAAATATACTACATATGCAAAATAACACTTGAAATCTCATGGTTTCATGTAGTTCATTGATAATTAGTGTCTCAAGACATTTCCCATACAAGCCATTTCAGACGTTGAACCAATGATTGAAGTTGAGAGATAAGATAGACGTTGGCCTTTCTGCTGCTAGGATCAGCTCTCTCCTTGTTGAAATAGGTGAGATGTGTTAATCACTCATTTAGTAATTTCCTTCAAAGAAGGTGTTAATTGAAAAGGCGACATCTCAACTTTTCATTTTAGGAGGTGAAATGCTTTTCTGGGACTTGTTGCTATTATCTTAGCTTAAATCATTTTCTAAAGTGTTGTCTGGATTATGGGAAGGTAGATTCTGTCATCTCAACTAGACAACAATTGCCCTGGTACAACTTGTCTGTAAATATTTGCTAAATAAGGGGTCTATTGGGAGCAACTTCCAGGGGGAGGTTTAAAGAATAAATTGCTTTGCTTATTCAGCAGTACTCATAGTGACCCATCCTCTCTCTTTGGAGGATGGTTCTGCGTGTGTTTTAGGAACAGCAGGAGCTGAGGTGGGCGCAGAGCATCCTCTTTTCTGTATTGGATATCTGCTCTGATTACTGCTGCTGACCACACAAGTGAAAAGAGGTAGGGAGAGTTGTTGTTACCCTTCAATCTATGGTTGTAAGCCCCTTTCCCTCTGGATGGAGTGATTTCCAGGGAGTTTAAAGAACCTGCATTCTTTTGCCCTGATCGCTCACTTTTCTCATTCCATTATTTTTGGGAACCCAGCATGAAAGGTCAGGACATACAAAAATAAACTGATTGTAGAGGTGTTATGATTTGGGGCTTAATTTTCAAGGTGAAAGGATATAATACAGGACATATATTTTGTAAGATTATTTAGAATAGTCACCCAAAGAGTGATATATAGAAGAGTGCAGGAAATCTGTCCATACACTATAGACCAGGAATCTAGCTGAGGGCCTTGATCCCACAGAAATGTCCTGCATAAGTCCAGCTGAAAACCCAGAGCTCATAACAATGCCTTCCATGAGTCCAACTGGAGGCTCAGAGCCCACTACAATATCTCATGCAGGCCTGTTTCATGGATCTGTGCTGTGAAGACCCAAAGGTCATGGTGGAATCTAGAAAGTCTGTACCAGCAGGATGAAGAATCTGTACTAGCAGGCTGAAAAATCTGCACTGGAGCAAGGAAGCGATGCTCAGAAGAACCAGGGCTCCCCCGAAAGGTAATAGCCATTTTCAGCAGCAGTGAGGTCCTGAGGTTCTCTGATGATCAAGATGGCCGAGTTCCCATCAGGGCAGCCAAAACAGCAGCCTTTTCCTGGAGACTGGCACTGCACTATTTTCCCCTCTGGAGCCAGGAAACAATGCTCAAAGTGAGGGCCAGAGCTCCCCCAAAGTGAAAGGAAGCCATTTTCTGTGCCAAAAAGATCCTGAGCTCCTCAAAGGATGAAAACAGCCCAGTTCATCTCAAAAGCCAGCATGACAAGCTCCTCCAAAATAGCTAACAGCTCTTTACAGCTTCTGCCAGCTCAAACAGCCTCACTCAGCTTTCAACAGCCTAACTTCTCCTTCTCCAGGCCTGCCTGTTACACTGCTGGCAACAATCCCCAGGTGGGCTTCCCACACCCAGCACCACGCTTACTCAGTTCAGCTGGGGGTTATAAGTTGACCACCATTTGTCAATCCACTGCAACAGGTAAAATGAGAAAGTGTCTGTGCACATTCAGAGAAAGGAGGCTCAGAAAATACCGGCAAAAGCTGTACATTAGTGCTTCAGGCTGATCCTTGGTACAGAGACATCTTATAAACATTTCAAATTTTAAAACAGTAAAGAAAAGAGTAACAACACCCACAAAACCATGGGGATGGAAGAAAGTATGATTTCCAGAGTCAGGCAAATGTTGGACTCACATGTATAGTTTTCCAATGAAATATCATAAGGCATAAAGGAACATAAAAGTATGGCCCATTTAGTTAAAAATAAACAAAGTCAACAGAAATTGTCTCTGAGAAGCACCTCAGGTCAAACCTACTGGGCAAAACTTTGGAACAACTGTCTTAATGGCAGTTAAGGAACAGATGGAAGATGTGGGGAAATCCAGCAGGCCTTTGCAACAAACAAAATGGAAAAATCAAGAAAGAAGTAAAACCTTATACAGAAATAAAACATAAATTATGAAGTTGAAAAGTATAATAACTGAAGTTAAAAATGCATTAGAGGAGTTGAAAAGCAGGTGTTATCAGGCCAAAACAGAGCTAGTGAATTTGAAGATAAACTGATTGGATCTGAAGAACAGACTGAAAAAAGACTGAAGCTGAGAAAAGCTGAAGGTACTTGTGGACCAACATATGTACAAATTGCTGTGGTCCAATAAAAAAGAAGAAAGGAGCAGAGAAGAAATATGAAGAAATACAGGTTGCAAACCTCCCCAATTTGATGAAAGACATGAATACAAACTTCCAAAAAATTCAACAAAATCAAATAACATGACCATAAAAAGGTTTACATGGAAACACATCGTGATCAAACTTTCCAATCTGAAAGACAGAGACACTTGAAAGCTGTAAGAGAAGTGACTCCTTATATACAGGATATGCAATAATAATATCAGAGATTTCCCATCATAAATTTTGAACTCAGAAAACAGTAGACGGATATGTCCAAATGTAAATAAAAAGATATCAACCAAAAATCCTACATTCAGAAGTACTGTCCTTTAAAAGTGAAGGAGGAGTAAAGACTTTCCCGGTAAAGAAAAGCTGTCACTAGTAGGCCTCCACTGTGAGAAATGCTCAAGGGAACCCTAAAGGGTGACAAGAAAGGACAACAGACAATAGTTTGAAGCTTCTGAGAAATTAAAGGTCTCAAGAAAGGTAAATACGTGTGCAAATACAAAAACAAGTGATCTAACAAACTTTTAGCTCTATTTTTATATTGTGCATGATTATAGAAAATAATATATTAAAGAGATGAGAAGCCTAAAGGATAATATAACTGCAACTTTGGTTTGTAACTGTATTTTTATAGATACAGATTACCCCTTTAAAAAGAGTTACTAGTTTATGTTTGGTGGTATTCAATATATAAAGATATAATTTTATGATATCAATAACCAAAATGGGTGCAGATGGCCAGATAAGGAAAGAGATTTTGTATGATATTGAAGTTAAGTTGGTATAAAGTCAGATTAGATTATAATAACTTTAGTATGGCAAATATAATCTCTGTGACAACTAGAAAGAAAATAAATATGGAATGTACACTTTAGGGAATGAGAATGGAATTTAAATGTTTTCCTTTAAATTTTTTTATTTGTTTGTTTTTGGGGTTTTTTGTGGTACTGGGAATCCAACTCAGGACTTTGAACTTGCCAGGCAGGTGCTATGCTACTGAGCTAAATCCCCAGCTCATTTTAAATGTTAACAGAGAAGAAAATAGCAATGCAGGAATTTCAGGAAAAAAACCTATAAAAACCTTGGAAAATAAATAGAAAGATGATAAAAATTAAATTCTGAGTTACCTACAATCAATTTAACCCTAAATAGGTTAAAATTTCCAATCAAAAGACAGAGGTAGCCAGAATAAATAAAATATACATTCCGGTTATATACTATCTACAAGACAGTTTAGGTCCAAAGACAGTGGTAAATTGAAAAGGATGGGAAGAGAAATTCCATGCACATACAAACTAGCTAGTTATGCTAACACAAGACAAAATAGACTTAAAAAGTCTATTTTAAAGACTATTTTTTAATATTGCTTAAAAGCAATATTAACAATATGCAGTATAAAAATCATTGTTGAACAATTACCATCTTATATGGTGAAGCTGCATCCTTTCCAATGGGTTTTTTTTTTATTAGTTGTTATTGTCTTTGATTGTTTGATCAGTCTTACATTCTTATGTCTGGTGAAGCGAGCAACTTCAATGAAGATAACAGTATGTAATGTAGCAACCATTGTTAATTCCTATCACTTTGTTTTGAGGTCACATATTATTTTTGTTGTTTTTGTGTTGTTTTGATTTTATCTTCATTGTTGTTGTTTTGATTTTATCTTCATTGTTGCTTTGTTAGTTTTTTAAGTTTTTAAAATAAAAAAGATAAAGGTAATATATTAAAGATTTAATATAGCATAAAGATACATCAGTTATTAAAATTTCTTTTAAAAAGATAACCAAAATTTATGAAGAAAAATGCTAGAAATGAAGGGTGAAATAACTGTCTAGTAATACTTGGAGACTTCAATAACCCATTCTCTGTGATAAATACAACAACCAGAAAGCAGATAAGTACAAAAAGACTTGAACAACACAGTAAGTCAATTAAATCTTAGCTGACATGTAAGGCACTTTTGTGTCACAGCAACAGCATATACATCCTTCTCAGGAACAGGTCACAAATTAAGACCTAGTAGATTTAAAAGGATATCATATAGATTATCTTTTCTAATCACAACAATATAGAGTTAGAAATCAACATCAGGAAGAAAACTGGAAAATTCACAAATTGTTGAACTTAAATAACACACTTTTAGTAACACACTTTATTTTCTTTTATTTTTTGAGACTGGTTCTCACTCTGTAGTTCAGGCTGGATTTGAACTCACTGTGTCATTCAGGCTGGGCTTAAAGTCACAGTGATCCTCCTACCTCAGCCTCCTGAATGCTGGGATTACAGGCCTGTGTCACCACTCTTGAAATTTTTTTGTTTTTTTGTTTTTTGATTAACACATTTTTAGAGAAGCTAGTTGAAAGAAGAAATCAGAAGGGAAATTAGAAAATACAGGTAAAATTCCCTATGATGAATGTTATCATCTTATATATCTAAATTGTACCAATGAACAACAAAAAAAGATCAAGAAAATACAGATGAAGGAAAATAAAGTGTGAAAATAGTCAAATGTATAAATACATAACTATAAATGTTTACATTAAAAAACAAGAAAAATCTCAAATATGACTTTACAACCTAAGGAACAAGAAAACATCAAACTAACACCAAAGCTTGCACAAGGAAGGAAAAAAAAAATGATTAGAACAGGGACAACCAAAATCAAGACTAGAAAAGGAACAATGAAAAACAGTGAAATCAAAAGTTGATTAATTGAAAATAGCAACCAAATTGAACAATGTTTTTTAAGAGGAACTAAGAAATAAGAGAGAAGATTCAAATTACTAACATCAGAACTTTATTACCAATTCTACAGATACAGAAAAATTGTAAGAAAAATACTATAAACTATTGTATAACAATAAATCAAGTAGCTGAAATGCAATGATCAAATTCTTGGAAACACAAAACTTACCAAGACTATCTCACAAAGAAATAGGAACCCTGAATAATGAGTAAGAAAACTAAATCAGTAGCCCGAAGTCTCCCAATGCAGACATGCTCGGGACCACATGGCTTCACTGCAGAATGCTATCAAACATTTTTTTTTTTTTATTTTAGAAACATAAAACTACAAAAACATATTGACAAACAGACACCCATTATCATAGAAAATAGTACAATCACAACTAATCTATAGACAAGGTGATATGGTCTCAACAGTAGTTGTTGCTTTATCCATTGATATCTTCGAATTGTAGATGTATGGACCCATATACAGACATGCAAATTTAGTCAGA
>PVLD010030720.1:0-16536 GCA_004027595.1 Dinomys branickii
CAGTGCAAATTCCCTACTATCTTATCTATAATTTGGTATTTCCTTTAATGTTTTTGTGTTAACTAATGTGAAGATAACTATGTAATACAACATCCAGTTCTAATTCCCTAGTGTATTCTGTATAACTTTGTATTTTCTGTATTGTTTATGGCTTTTCTGGTTCATATGTCTCCATTCTTTTGTCTTTAAAATAAAATTTAAAAAAAAAATCACAATTAACACTCACAGCAACTTTCTCAAAGTCATGTGTCAAGGTTTATGACTATGGCACTGTGCAAAGGACAAAAGATTACTCAGAATCAATGTCCAATTCAAACTTTAAGAAGGCCCAGAGGAACTGCCCATAACTGAGGCCCCTCAGCATATGAGAGTCTCATAAAGACAGCCCTGAAATAATGCTTCTGCGGCTACGTACTGATAGAATCAGGAAGCAAGAGTAAGGGGTAAAGGACATCCACACAGGAATTTATGTAGCAGGCAGGGGAAGGACAAGCGAAGGTCAGCATAGCCTGTTATGTGATTGACCTTAGGGCCAATCTAAATGACAAATCAGAAGATGAGGAGGAGAGGGTCAGAGCATTCATTCCTGAAGGTGTTGCGTTTTGATCCTAGTTCGACCTATGACCCTGTAGGCTATCTTTGAATCTGTAACCATGCATTCTGAGAGGCTTTTAGTGTGTGGCTCCAAAAGTCCCTTATCTCTGCATATCCCTCGCGTACATAGCTCTGGCCAACATTGCCCTATTCAAGCACCAGGAAGTTTACTGATAATGTAAGAAATGATCATAGGGATTGCTGAAAAGCAACTAAGGAAGGAAAATGAAAGTGGGAAGGATAACAGATCGGCCTACCAGTGTTCGAGTGTATGACATTTTAGTGCTGCCCTACTTTTATGGAGATACGGTCAATAATTGAGCTTTATAATGATAATCCCAAACCATCAAAAAAGAGACTAGTTGCATATCCTCGCACTTCCACAGAATAAATTGTAAGATACAGCACAAAGCTCCTTATGGAAGCCCCCCCATTTCCACCATCCCGTCTCACATACATCTATATGTATGGTTTCTTAAAACTTTTTTCTAGTAGCAAAGAAGGAGATAATGTCCTCATTCATTTTCTCATGAGTAAATTTTTATGCTGTGCTTTACAGAAAAAGTGAAGGAAAGAAGATTCTTGCCCATATACCATAAGGACGCACATTCTTGAGTGTGTGCGTGTGCGTGTGCACATGCGTGTGTGCGTGTGTGTGGGCGTGTGTGTGTGTGTGTGTGTGTGTGTGTGTGTGTGTGATATTTTACTGATTAGATTCTGGCCAAGAGGCAGGATACAAAGATCTGTGTTTGAAAATGTAGTGGAGGACAAGTGTAGTGCAGGAAATTCTTTCATTTAGGGTTAATTCTAGTCACCCTTTCTATACTACTTTATCCAGTTGTACACAAAGTTCAATCCAAATAAGTTAAACAGGAAAGAAAAAGACCCACAACTTGTGTTTTGTCCTTTGCAGCACATGTAAGTGAAGAAAGGAGCTGAGATGTGAAGGTGTGCAGCAAGGAGCGACAGGTGAGCTACTCCGGGCCGCCACTTCACACAGCGGTCCTCAGGCGCCACTGCAAAAAAAAAGACAGTGCAGCTTATCTCTGCTCCCGAAAATTAAAACATGCTGCGGACATCCTCAGCGGAGATTGACTGTAATATCTTTCATTTTTCACTGGAAGTCTCTCATACAGGCACATTCATTACAAATTCTAGGTCAGAGGTTTTTGCCTTAGATACAGGAAATGCTGGAAAAATGAGTTCTGCCTTTTTTCTTGGGGAGATGGGACTCAGACTGCGTGACATTCCATAAAGGACAGAAAGTCACTGCAGCGATGCTGGGCACCACATGATAAATAGCTACCTCTATGACAGGCACTGCCGTCAGACCTCAATTCCCGGTCTCCTCTGCTTCCTAAGTAAAAGGAATGAACTCAGCTAAAGTACTTCCTTTCTTTTCCCTAATTCCTGGAAGTAAGAATTCAATATATGGCACGACTTTAGCCAGTCAGACTCAGAAAACTCTGCTGTGATTTCAAGAAAAATCTTCCTGCCTTTATAAGATGTTGTTCCTGTTCATCCTTCCTTCCTAGGAATCATTTGAATGAAGGATGGAGATGCAGCAGCCACATTGCAACTGTGAGGAAATAAACAAGAGGGTAAATTCCCATATGCAAAGATGGCAAATTAGAAAGACAGAATGAGTTACACACTGGTCCTGTGGGGCCTGTTTCTAGACTTTATGTTGTAGAAAAACAGTCATTGTTATGTAAGATACTCTAGGCCAAGTCATCTAATACTTTCAGGTGAATATTTTTCTGATTTATCCAATTACAAAGCAGTGATAATTATTTTTATTTTGGAAAGATCCCCAAGTTATTTATAACTATATTAAGTACTTAAGGTAGAGTGACTAACTTAGATACTACTAATTCAAAAAAAATCATGTCATTGTAAAAGAAGATACTCTGCCATGGAATAGAAACAGAAAAAATGATTTTTAAATTGTATGGAGAGAACCAGGCATGGTGGTATACACCTGTGATCCCAGACTTGGGAGGCTGAGACAGGAGGATCACTATGAATTTGAGGTCAAGCTGAGCTACAAAGTAAGTTCTAGGCCAGCCTGTACTGTATAACAAGACCCTGTCTCAAAAAGACAAAAAAAAGAAAAAATATTGAGCAGTGGTATACTATGAACATAACATGTGAGTAATGATTTTAAGTATGGTGTGTTAAAAGTATTAATTTAAATTATACCCCACCTTGTCTTATTTCCATGGACTGAAGTCTGACTGCCGTAATTCGTATATTGAAGCCCAAACCCCAATGCCTGAGAACGTAACTATGTTTGGGGATAGCATGTTTAAGGTGGAAATGAAAACAAAGCCATTACAATCTGAGCAGTGTCCCTGTCAGAAGAGGAGATTAAGACATACAGAAAGAAACACTGGGCTCCACATGCACGAAGCAAAGGCCATCCAGGGCGACAGCAAGAAAGAAGCAATCCTGCCTACACACCAGGAAATGGCCACAGGAAACAACTCGCTGTACAGAAACCTTAATCTCAAAGTAATGATTAAAAAAACTGTATTGGTTGATTATAGTTTATGGACAAGTGTTCTTTCAATATGCTGACAAAATAAATTATAAAGTTATGAGAAAAAAATTATTTAAATAATAGCTACATGAAGGGAATTGTTTAAAGGCAGTGTAAAATACAACTTTCACTTGCACCTACATACCCCATCCTTTGAGGTGCCGTTCTATATTACTTCTCCGCCTGGTTATTGATGACAACTCTAGTCAAAAATGCACAGTAGGGACCCTGATTTGCTAAGGGGTGCCCAGCACAGTCCTGTAGAATGAGAAACAGCAGACACACTTTTTTCAGGGGCAAAAAGCTTAAACCAGAAAAGGAGGACTCACCTGTTTTCTATTTGACAATGCAACCTGATTGGATGTGTTCACTTGTGCTCGTCTGGATGATACTCAGATGCTTCCTAAGCCACCAAACTAGAAAAAGGGGGAACATGAGAAATACGCCCCTGTGGAAGAAGTGACATCATTGGAATAAGAGCGTGGGTGTCACTGAGACACTGGGAAGAGCAGGAAACCTGTAAGCAGAGACAGAAACTTGTGAAGGAGAACCAGGCTCACACTGAAGGGAACTTTCACAAATACTCTTTCTTTGTAAGAGTTGAAGCTCTCGGAAAGAAGGTGTTAACTTACTTTCAATTGTTCCTCATCCCAGATAATATACTTCTGAGACTGACAAGACTCTCTAGTGGGATTCATTACAGCTAGTGACGGTCCTGACAGAGGTGGAAAGTTCTTGGTGCTCAGACCATGGGGTGGCAAAGTGGGAAGATACAGGAGTAAGAATATCACCAAGGGTGCTGTGGAGATGAGCTGCTTGGAGGACTGGGAAAGGGGACAGCAGTCTCCCACAGGAGCTACGGTGACCTCAGGGACAGAGATTTACTGGAGAAGCTGCATTTCAGACAATGAGATCCAACTACTGATTGACCAGCAGGTGAGCAAAGACAGTTAAAAGCCTGCTACCTGCTGTTCTTACCCTAGTATTTTTCAACAGATCAAACATATGTCAGAGCACCTTGTAATTCACAAATATCTGTATACATGTTGGTTGTTATTATTTTCGGCCTTGTTTCTATGTTCTGAAAAGAATTTATACACGCTGGGGATGTAGTTTAGCAGCAGAGTACCTGTCTAGGCTCTGCTTTTGATCTCCAACAACAATAACAACACTGACTCTAACAACAACAATGAATGCAATGATTTAACATTTCACAAAATGCAGAACGATGTTTTTTGAGATCAGATATAATTCAGCTAAGCACACCTACTATTTTTAAGATAAGACTAGTGAGCACAAAGATTAAACTTCATTTGATGCTTTATGTGTTTCAGCCTGGAACACAGCATAACAATCAGTGTGTGTTGGATTAACTGACTGGAAATAATTTCTTAAATCTCTGTTTTAGGACATTTCTCTGTTCTGGAAAACCGACTGTGTAGTTGAGTTTTTAATTGCAGAGATCCTGTAATGGTTAACTCTGTGTATTGACTTGACAGCATCATGGGGCACTTGCTTATACATCTGTGGTCAAGTATTAGGAATTTCTCTCTGAGGATATTTTAAAATAGCTTTAGTATAAACTAGGGACTGAGGAAGGTAGATTGCCCTCCCTAATGTGGGTGGGCTTCACCCAGTAAGTTGAGGACTTTCACCAATTCACCAATTAGAAAGGAATTCCTCCTGTCTGACTGCCTTTAAACTCAAAAGTCTTCTTCCTTCTTTTCCTTCCTCCCTCCCCACCCCCTCTAGTCCCTTCACTTTTTCTTTTTCTTTCTCTTCCTTCCTTCCTTCCTTCCTTCCTTCCTTCCTTCCTTCCTTCCTTCCTTCCTTCCTTCCTTCCTTCCTTCCTTCCTTCCTTCCTTCTTCCCTCCCTCCCTCCCTCCCTCTCTCTTTTTCCTTCCTCAGACCTCAACTAAAACATCAGCTCTTTCTAGTTACCTGCACTCATCCCACTGGCTCTCTTAGTTCTCAGGTCTTTGAACTTACACTGGAGCTACACCTTTGTTACTCCCTACTCTCCACCTTGTTCGCTGCAGATTTGGAATTTGGTAGTCTTTGTAATTGCATTGCATTGGTGGTATAGTGCTGAGC
The DNA here is from genome assembly GCA_004027595.1 of Dinomys branickii. Lineage (NCBI taxonomy): Eukaryota > Metazoa > Chordata > Mammalia > Rodentia > Dinomyidae > Dinomys > Dinomys branickii. Next base: position 5,231 of record PVLD010030720.1, read on the forward strand.
ATAGCTGCCTTCCATAATTGCATGAAATAATTCCATATAATAAATTTTTCATGTTTATAACCATTCTACTAGTTTCATTTTTCTGGATACCCCTGACCAACACAGATGTCTTGAGTGTCATTTATACCTGTATGTTATTGTTGATACATTGCGTCAACTTGGGGAGTCTGGAGGTTTAGCTGAGTAACTCAGCAGTTGTAGATCTTGGGGTGAAAAGTACATGCGCTTACCCTTCTGGGATGTTGTTTATTGTGTTAATTTGGGAAGTTTAAAAGGTTAACTATGTGATTGAGCAGGAAGCCAGGGTGCTTACTTTATATACATCCTGAGCCTGTGGAAGAGGAGGGCATGGAGACTGTGTGAGAGCTACACGCCCCCTGGGTGGGGGCAGGCTGTTTACAAGGTAGAGGAGAGAAAGAGGCTGTTTGCCTGCAATTCCACACATTTGCTGGTTGTTTGCTGCCCTGAACAGTTTGCCCTCTGCCATGTGCCACTCTGCCTCTGAAGCAGCCAAGTATGGACTGAAACCTCCACAAACTGTAAGCTAAATAAACCTTTCCTTCCTTCATTTTGGGTGTTGGGTATTTTGTCTCAGCAACGAGAAAAAAGTAACCAAGACACTATAATATCTAAATTTCATCACTTCAGTATTTTACTATATTCTAGGGTTTTATAAGCTAGTTGAGACATCTTGGCTCTAGGAAAAAGGTTTTGTACCTAGAATTCAGAAGTCAAATTCTAAATCAGATTAGCTGGTTGTGCTACTCTCTATGTAGTCAGTAAAGCCAGTTACTTCTGATTTGATTCTGTATAAAGGCAATTTCAAGGACCAGATGGGAAGCATATGTAGATTATATGCCTTGAAACAATAAGGTCTATTTCCTGATAAGAACGACATGTAAAGCCAGGGGTGGTAGTGCACACCTGTAATCTCAGCATTCTGGAAGGCTGAGGCAAGAGGGTCTAAAGTTTGAGTCTAAACTGGGAAATTTAGTGACTCAGGAAGAACCTGTCTCAAAAATAAATAAACTAATAAATAGGCCTGGGGATGGATTACAGTATAAAAGTCTAATCACACACCCACACACGATAGATTCTGTAAATTGTACATTAATGTAACTTCAATGTTTTTAGCAAAAAACAGCCCTCTAGTGAACTATATATCAAGATAGAATCAAAGGAAAATATCTACTGTAGTGAAGAAACTGATTAATAGCTGAATAATTTTCAGTACCTGGAATAATATTTTCTCCACAGATCTATTCATTGTGATTCATTTAACCTGGTCTAGCCTACCATCTTTAAAAATAATTGATGATATGCAGGAGGGCTAACATGGTTCTACTATTGTATTATATCACTTAATGCTAAGGAATAATTGATGACGGGTTATTTGATCAATATTGTATGTCTGTATGTATTATCCTGAACACACACTTCGAAGATATCAATATGCAAAGCAGCAACTATTGGTGGTTTTTTTTTGTTGTTGTTGTTGTTTGCCTGTTTTGTTTTCTGTCTTTGGATGTTTGGTTTTTGTGTTTTTCTGTTGTTGAGAGGATTAATGGTCTGACCAATTTTTCATGTCTGTATATGGGTTCATATATTTACACTTCGAAGATATCAATGGATAAAGCAATAACCACTGTTGAGACCATGTCACCTTGTCTATAGATCAGTTGTGATTGTACTATTTTTTATGCTAATTGGTGTCTGCTTGTTAATATATTTTTGTACTTTTATTTTTTAAAAAAGATAATAAAAAAATAAAATAAAATATTAAACCAATATTTCATCATCATTGAATAGTCAGTTTATTACCAATACTGACTACTGTAAGAAATGATGTTGTGGGCATATTTATAGGTAAATATTTGAGGATAGCAGTTTCTTTCTTTGTTTGTCTTTCTCTCTTCCTTTCTTTCTTTCTTGTTTTGGCTTTTTGAGAAAGGGTCTTGTTGTATAGCCCAGGCTGGCCTCAAACTCATGTGTTCCTCCTGCCCCAGGCTTTGGAGTTCCGGGATTACAGAGGGTACCAGTTTCTTGCACACTTATCAACATTTGATTCACCGTGATTTTATTTAATGCCTGTCAGTTGTATGTGCAAGTGCTGATACACACTTCATCCTTGTTTTAGTGTGCGTGTTTCATTATTGGTACTCTACACGTCCAGAGAAACTTCTCTAGTAACATACTGTGGAAATGATCCCTGAAAGCATAGCCTTAGGTTTCATTACTAAAGAAGCTAAACTTTTGGGCTTGGTTATAGCTCCCCAAAAGTTAAACATTCATAAAAAGTAAGCACTTTTCTGTGCAATTTTGGGAATTACTCTTCTATGCCCTTGGCCAATTTTAATTTTGTTTTATTTTTTGATTTGTGAAAACTACTATATATATTTAGTTTCTTATTTCTTAGGCCATAATAGTATTTGGTTCAGTGCTTATTTGAGGCACTGGGTTCAATCTTTAGCACCAGAAGAAATATATAAAAGAGCACTATATGCTTGAGATTTTTAGGGATTAGCCGGGTGTTGTGGCAAGATGGTATATCCCTGCGACTCCAGCACTCTGGGAGGTTGAGGCAGGACTGCAATTTTGAACCCAGCCTGGCCAGTGTGAAAATTTGGTGGACCTTGTCTCAAAATAAGAAATGAAATGGGCTGAGGCTATAGCTTGGTGTGAAGTTCTTGGTTTCAATTCCCAGCACTGCTGAGAGAGCGACAGAGAGACAGAGACAGAGATGGAGACAGAGATAGAGACAGAGTGAGAGAAGCAGAAAGAGACAGGCAGAGAGAGAAAAGAGAGGGTGGGGAGCTAAGAACTTTAGGTATCGCTTTTTCTTTTACTTATATTCACTTAATTTTTTATATTGTATACTAAAATAGATCAATTTTTCCTAAGATAATAAGTTGGATATCATGATTAGAAAAGCCTATCCCACCCCCAGGTTGTATAAATGTATATCTATAGTCTCTCCTAGAGTGTTCTTGATTTTTGATTAAGAGCTACATTTTTTAAATGTAAATTTTTAGGCCAGCTGAAATTTATTTTGGAACATAATGAGGTTAATATAACTTTCTCAGAAATAGTTAATCACATTATATAATAAATAATGAGATTTTAAATGCCACAGCTATATACACTAAATTCTTAAACATTTCTCACTAGTCTGTTCTGGACTTTCTATTTTTTGTTACAGTGGTGTCTTGGTACTCAACTGCTTTGAAACTCCTTGAATTTGGTACTAGATGCATTCTGACATGAAAATTTTGTGCTGGTATGCATCAATGGTACCAGACACTCAAGTTAAAACTTGTCACTGTGGTTTGCCTTGTGACTTGTTACCCTTTGCAGCCAAAATAATTTGTTTGATACTTGTTTTGGGTACTGACTGTGCCTCTTGGAACCAATTAATGATGTGTACCAAGGTACTACTGTATTTTGATTTGTTTATATAGTTCTGCATCAATACCACACTGCTCAAACTATTGAGGCTTTGTGATATATTTCAATATTTGTTCTCAAGCCCTTCTTGTCTTTCTTTTAAAATTTTTCTTTGAAAATTATACATGGGTCTCCCTGTGTAATCATTCTTTTAGATAAACTTTTAAAACATTTTCTCAAGTTGAAAAAATGTTCGGTTGGCACTGGGTTAGATTAGAAATGCATTATATCTATAAAGCAAACCAGAAATAGTTAACACTAGCAATAACAGGTTTTCCTATTCAGAAATATAGTGTCTATTTTTAAACTTTCTCTCTCCCACTCCTAGTGTTTTGGGTTTTCTCAGTAATCACATTTCTTAACTTTATTTGTGAATACATTATTTTTTCATTTTGTGAATGAAATAACATTTATTTTTAATAAGTGAAAGCTATCGATACTTGTATATTTATGTTGTTATTTGCTACTTCCTAGGAGTCAAAATTTTTTTTTTTTTTTGCATTGCCAGGGATCAAACTCAGGACCTTGCATTTGCCAGGCAGGAGCTTATGCCACTGAGCTCTATCCTCAGCCCATGAGTCATAACATTTTCTCTTTTTTTAAATTTTAATTTTTAAAAATTTTTTTTATTTTAAAAATAAAAGAAGGAAAACATATTAACAAACAGACATCCATTTACAAAATAGCTTAAGAACAATACAAACAATACAGAGTTACAGACAAAGTGGTAGGAAATTAACAACGGTTGTTGTAATTCTATTGATATCTTCAAAGTGGTTTCTCAGGAAAACAAATAGAGACATGCAATAATGATCAAACCAGTAATCCTAAACTGTTCCTTTCAATAAAGCAATAGAAGACAGTAGTACAACTGTTAGCTGTCCTGTATATACATACCTACATAATTTTCCCTTCTTTCTCCTTTCCCACACCCTAGTTGCCCATTACTTTTGAGCATTTTCCTTTCTTTTCACAATGTTTATCATACCGCCTAGTATTTATTCATTCTTTCAGGTTCTTACACTAGAGAGACAATACATTGCTCACACATGGAGGTCTTGTTTATTTCACTTATAAGTATGGTCTGCCATTGTGACCATTTACTTATAAAAGCCTTGAGTTTATCTTTCTTTATAGCTAAGTAGTACTGCATTATATTAAAGTACCACAATTTTTTTAACCAATCCTCAGTGGATGGACATTTGGGTTGCTTCCACAGTTTAGCAATTACAAATTGTGCCACTATGAACATGGGTGCACATATATCACTGTGATATGATGTTTTCAGATCTTCTGGGGAAATACCCAGAAGGGAAGAGCTGGGTTGAATGGGACCTCTAGACCTAGTTTGCTGAGGAATCTCCAAACTGATTTCTACAATGGTTTCACCAGTCTGCATTCCCAACAGCAGTGGAGAAGAGTTCCTATTTCTCCACATCCTCACCAGCAATTGTTACTGGTTGATTTCTTGATGATAGCCATTCTTACTGGGGTGAGGTGAAATCTCAGTGTTTTAATTTGCATTTCTCGAATGACTAATGATGTTGAACATTTTCTCATGCTTATTTGCCATTTGCATTTCTTTATCTGAGAAGTGTGTATTCATCTCAGATGCCCATTTTTGGATTGGGTCTTTGAATTTGGAGGGGCTGATGTTTTTAAATTCTTTATATGTTTTAGATAGAAGACCTCTGTCCAAGGGACAGTCAGGTAAAATTTATTCCCAATTTGTGGGTTTTCTTTTTATTCTGCTGATGATTTCTTTAGCTGTGCAGAAACTTTTCAGTAAGATGAGATCCAAGTTGTTGATTCTTTGAAGTATTTCACGGGCAGTTTGGTTTTTGTTCATGAACTCTCTGCCTACCCCTATGCCTTCAAGGTTTTTACCTACTTTCTTTTCCAATAGATTTAGAGTTTCTGTTTTAATATTGATATTTGTGATCCATTTTGACTTGAGTTTGGTGCATGGTGATAGACTTGGGTCTATTTTCAGTCTTTGGCAGATGACAAACCAATTTCTCCAGCACCATTTGTTAAGGAGGCTGTCATTCTTCCAGTGAATTCTTTTGGCCCCTTTATCAAAGATTACATGGCTGAGTGTGTGGTTATGTCTGTGTCTTCCAGTTTCTTCCACTGATCTTCTGGTCTGGTGCTCGCTTCGGCAGCACATATACTAAAATTGATCTTCTGGTCTGTTTTTTAGCCAGTACCATGTTGATTTTATTATGGTAGCTTTATAGTATACTTTCAGGTTAGGGATTGTAATTCCACCTGACTTGTCCTTTTTGCCCAGGATTGCTTTTGCTATTCTGGGTCTCTTCTGGTTCCAGATGAATTTAAGGAATGTTTTCTTTAGATCTGTGAGGTATGCTAATGGTAGTTTAATGGAATTGCTTTGAATCTGTAAAATAATTTTGGTAGTATGGCCATTTTCACAATGTTGGTTCTTCCTAACCACGAGCAGGGAATATTTTTCCATTTATAGAAATCCTCTTTGATCTCTTTTTTCAGAGTACTGTAGTTTTCATTGAATAGATCTTTTACCTTTTTTGTTAGATTGATTCCTAAATATTTCAATTTCTTGGATGTTATTGTAAAAGGTATGGTTTCCTTAATTTCTCTCTCAGTCTGTGTGTTGTTTGTGTATAGGAATGTTATTGATTTTTGGGTGTTGACTTTGTGCCCAACTATTCTGCTGAATTTGTCAATTAATTGAAGGAGTCTTCTTGTGGAGTTTTTGGGGTCTTCCATGTAAAGTATCATGTCATCTGCAAATAGTGATAATTTTACTTCTTCTTTTCCTATCCTTATTCTTTTTATTTCTCTCTCTTGCCTAATTGCTCTGGCTAATGCTTCCAACACTATGTTCAACAGGAGTGGTGACAGCAGACATCCTTATCTTGTTCCTGACTTTAAAGTAAAAGCTTTCAGTTTTTGTCCATTTAGTATGATGTTGGCTGTTGGTTTGTCGTAGATGGCTTTGATCAGGTTGAGGTAAAGACCATCTATTCCTATTTTCTGTAGAGTTTTTATCATGAGTGCATGTTGGACTTTGTCGAAAGCTTTTTCTGCATCTATTGAGATGATCGTGTGTTTCCATCTTTGGCTCTATTGATATGGTGTATAACATTAATTGATTTGCAAATATTGAACCATCTCTGCACTGCTGGAATGAATCCGACTTGGTCTTGATGTACAATTTTCTTGATGATTTGCTGCATTCTATTTGCTAATATTTTCTTGAGTATCTTTGCATCTATATTCATTAGGGAGATTGGTCTGTAGTTCTCTTTATTGGTTGGGTCTTTCTCTGGTTTTGGTATCAGTATAATACTTGCCTCCAAAAATGAGTTAGGGAGAATTGCTTCCTTTTCAATTTCATTGAAGATTTTGAGGAGTGTTGGTATTAAATCTTCTCTGAATTTCTTGTAAAATTCTGCTGTGAACCCATCAGGGCCTGGGCTTTTCTTTGTTGGTAAGTTTTTAATCATGTTTTCAATCTCATTAATTGATATTGGGTTGTTCAGGATTTTTATATCTTCTTGACTCAACATCGGTAATTTGTACATATCTAGGAGTCTGTCCATTTCTTCTGAGTTTTCTATCCTCTGGGGAGTAAAGATTTTCAAAGTAGGCATTAATGATCTTCTGAATTTCTGTAGAATCTATAGTAATTTCATCTTTTTCATTCCTTATTGCACGAATTTGAGTTCTTTCCTTTCTTTTTTTGATAAGGTTGGCTAGGGGTTTATCAATTTTATTTATTTTTTCAAAGAACCAACTCTTTGATTCATTTATTTTTTTAGTGTTTTCTTTGTTTCAATTGCATTAATTTCTGCCCTGATCTTTATAATTTCCTCCCTTCTTTGGGCTGCAGCCTTTGGGCTTGACTTGTTCTTTTTCTAAAAGTTTGAGGTGGAGCATTAGGCTATTTATTTGTTCTCTTTCTTTTTTCTTTATGTGAGTTCACTGCTATTAATTTCCCTCTGAGGACTGCTTTCATTGCATCCCACAGATTCCAGTAAGTTGTATCTATATTTTCATTTGTTTGTAGGTATTTTTTTAATTTCTTCTGTGACCTATTGGTTGTTCAGGAGGTTATTGCTTAATTTCCAAGTGTTAATGGGGTTTTTGGAGTTCCTTTTGTCATTAATTTCCAATTTCATTGCACTGTGGTCAGATAATACGCATGGGATAATCTCACTTTTTTGGCATTTAGGTAGGTATGCTCTAAGGTCTAGAATGTGGTCTGTTTTAGAGAAAGTCCCATGTGCAGCTGAGAAAAATGTGTACTCTGATGTTTAGGGTGGAATAATCTGTATACATTTACTAAGTCCATTTCTTCACAGCTTTGGTCCAGATGTGTTATTTATTTGCTGATTTTTTGTCCAGTTGACCTATTTCTTTGTGTCAAAGGTGTGCTGAATGGATTTTTCCTGGATCCTTGTTGATTTTAAGAGATCCTTCCTTTGATTATCACTAGCTGCCATACTGTCTTCAAGATCTGAAATTCTATCTTCAGCTTCATTCAAGTGGTTTTGCAAGTTTTGAATGGAAGTTTTGATTTTCTGGAAATCTCTTTGAGTCTGTTTTATGCATTTTAATTCATTCCTATATTGCTCATGCAGTGTTTCCATCTTTTGCCTATGTTCATCTATTTTTTTATCTGTTTCTCTAGATGTGTGGAGCATTTCTTTCATTATTATTGTCATTTCATCTTTTGCCTGAGAGATTATGTCTGATCTGATGTCTTCCATGGCCTGATGGAGTTGTTTCTTTACTTCCACTGTAATCATTTCAGCAATTTCAGGTGTGTGTTTCCCAAGTTCTCCTATGTCAGTGTCTCCTGGACTTGTTCTGAGTGGGGTAGAGTTCTGAGATTGTGTTTTAGCTCTTTGTCTTGTCATGTTTGATGCCAGAGGCAGAATGCCCAGTCTCACTGTTCTCTGGCCGTTCAGCAAAGGTCACTAGTGGCCCTAGGTTTCCTGGTGGACAAGCCTGCCCTTCAGTGTCTGCTGAGATGTGCTGCTCATTCTGGGGTCTTCCAGTACATGGTGAAGTTTACCTAGTTCTCCCAGGTGTCAGATGCAAACTGTGATGTCTGGTGATGGCAGATGGTTTGATCCAGCAACCCCTCACAGTTCAGGGCCTGTGTATGAGCCAGAATCTGGTTGCACTGGTGGCGCAATCCAAGACTAGTGGTCCTGTGTCCCCACGTAGTTCAGGATACAGGCAAAACCCAGACACGAACTGCAGAGTCAACAGTTGGTGGACCACCTGATTCTATGTCTCCAGTCAGTTCAGGACATGCATAGGATCCAGACATGGAGCGCACCAACAGCAATCACAGACTGCCTGTGTGTGCAGCCACCTGGAGGGCAGGACGCAAGTGAAGCCCAGACTAGAACCACGGTCTCAGCAGCTTGTGGAGCACCTGCACCCAAACTTCACTCAGCACTGGGCATGCGCAGGGAGGGCCCACGTGCGAACCCAGGTGGGAGCAGTTCGCAGGGCTGCTGAGTGAGGGTCTTCTGTCTGCACCAGGCGCACGGAGGTGGAGACTCAGCATAACATTTTCAAGGGTAATTTTCTTGAGGCTTTGATGCAGATGTAAAAAACTGAAAATTGCATTAGTTTTGTGCCCTTTTCAATACTTATGCCTTCGATTGTTTCTTGTTTTGTTCTGTTGTCCAGAACTCACAAGAGATGAAAAAGAATGGCTGTGATTTCAAGCATCCTTATCCTATTCCTGACTTCAGATGAAAAGCCTTATCAGAAAGATGGAGGTTGTTGGTTTGTAAAATATACTTGTGCTCTGCCAGAATTCCTAACCCACAAGAAATGACAAATGATTATTGTTACTACAAACCACAAAGTTTGGGATTAATTTGATGAGACAAGCACCAGCAATCCATCTTCCCCACTGATTTAAGAGACAAATGTTATATACTAAACTTTCAAATATGTGTGGGTATATTTATAAATGCTTCTGTATTTCATTATGTATTTTGTTATCTATTTAATAGTGTCTGTTGAGTAAGGTTTCTCTTTGTTTTATATAGTATATAGAGCAAGTCACACACTGCTGTGACAACTGGTGTCACTGATGGACTTCATATGCAACAGTGATCCCATTAAATAATACCACCTAGTGACGTGATGGCCATTTTAATTTGTGCATATTAATTGTGCACTTACTCCTTGATGTCTCCACAATGGCCAAATGACCCAGTGACACGTTTCTCAGAATGTACCCCCCTCATTAAGCACAGCATGATGTTAGTAGCTACATAGTTAAGGCTATGGTAAAATACCAAAACCCTTCACAGGATTTCCACTGTGGGTCAGTTGCTCTTCCAGGACAGTTGTGCAGACATTTCAGTGACATAGGTTGCTGCTGTGTTGTGATGCTGCCATGTGATGCTGTTCATATATGGTCTGCAAGTGAGTAAAGGACAAAAGACCTAGAGAGTCTGCCCCAGGATCTTGAATAATTTGACCTAGAAGTGACACCTTTGCTGCCTATGAGCCAAAGCTAGTCCTATTGACAGGGTGAGGCCTAAACAATGTGGAGGAACACAGATGTTTTTGCCATTCTTTTCATTATTGTTTATTTTTCCAGAAATTTGATATTCTCATCAGTACATCAGTCCTGGCAAATTTTAGAATCTAATGTATTCAATTTTAGTTATTTTTAATTTTAAAAATTGGAGCTTTTTATTGAGGAGGAGCAGGAAATAAACTAAAACAAGGAGGGACCTGGAAGTGTCCTTACTTTATATTATTTTATTTTTGGTGCTAAGATTGGAACCCAGGGCTTCCAGTGTGCTAACATGAGCTCCACCACTGAGCCGCACCCCCAACCCTCCGAGCTCCTATTTACACCCCTGGACATTTACATTCATTGTGCCCTTCCTATTAACCAAGACTGTTTGGCTCCTGATCGAGTATTATGAATCACAATCTAATATCTAGCTCATTTAGCTCAGGGCATAACCAATTTCTAGATCTAAAAGCTGAAGGAAGGCATTGGCATTTTAAAATTTCTTTATGAAGAAAAGAAAAAAAAATAAAATAAAATGTCCTTATGATTTCTTCTCAGAGTGATAAAGAATATAACAGTGGTCTGTAATGGAGAAATCGTACTGGAAGCGTCACTGTAACACTGGTTTGAGAAACTTGTGTTTAAAAGAGAAAAATAGACACGTCATGTGAGGGGACTGTCCACTAATGTAAGAGTTCCATAGTTTTAGGAAGAGGAGAATAAAATATAGCCCTAATTAAAGATAAGATAAAAGCCAGGTGCACTTGAGAGGCTAAGGTGAGGACCCTGAACGGGGGGCCAGCCTGGGCTTTATAGGGAGTTCAAGGCCAGCCTGAACTGCCTAGCCAGAACCTGTCTCAGAAGACAAAAAGCCCTACTCAAAAACCTTTGGAATAATTTAAATGGAAATCTCTAATGAAGTAGGCAACAAACAGGCTTTTGTCAAAATCTTGTTGAGCTGGCAGAAAATTCTCTTAGGGGAGAAAGCTGTGCTTTTATTATTCATGTCTTTGTCCCCAGCTATATCTGTGTGTGCAGAGATAGCCCTCAGTGCCTGGGAGCGCAACCCTCAGGTCCATCTCGGGCTTGCCTCGTGGCGTCCTGAGGCCACATTCGTTCTGTTTGAATGTGGAATGGAAGTGAGCACTAGGTCGGCTCAGACTTCTAAACATTGATTGACACATGTGAGCAAAGGTTAGTTTGTGACCTTTTTCTGTTTCATATTTACTCCTCGTATGACCCAGGGATTTTTGGGTTTATTTGAGTTTATTGGTACAATTTAGGTCTACATAATGATCACATTCATTACAGGGAATTT
>PVLD010030721.1:0-16532 GCA_004027595.1 Dinomys branickii
GCATATCTAACATAGTTGTACTACTGACTTAGGTCACTTTATTGTAAGGAATAGTTGATGATTAATTGTTTGATCAATTTTGCATGTCTATATCTATGTTCCTGAATATACACTTCGAAGTTATCAATATGTAATGCAACAACCATTGTTGATTCCCTGTCACCTTGTCTGTAACTCAGTTTTGATTGTACTATTCTTAGGCTACTTTGTGTCTGTTTGTTAATATATTTTTGTTCTTTTACTTTTAAAATAATAAAATAATAATAATAATAATAATAATATGAGACATTCTAATTCAAGAGTATAAATATTAGTGAGTGGAAAAGAAAGTTTGTTTTTCTGACCTGCATCATTATTCATTCCAAAACATTCTAAAATGTACTTGCCAGGATTGTGCCAGCTGAGGTGGGAGAGATACAGGATTGCTCCTAGATTCTAATGAAAACATCCTGCCGTGTTCTTATCCATAAAGATGACACCCGTGCACCCTTCTTTATATTTTGACTATGCTCCCTAACCTCGGCTGACTGAGAGAGTCGTGGGCTCTCGATCCAAGCTGGGATCATCACATTCTCTCCCTAGTGAGTCTGGAAGCGGATGGAGTACGTCAGAGGCATTCTGTGTGTACCTGGAACTACCATGTGCTGTCCATATTATACTTAGTCAGATGGACAGAGGGCGGGCAGTTGGCCCACACAGAGGGAGGATAATGAAGTAGGTAATGACAAAGAAAAGAAAATAGAGTAAGAAAACACACTGGGCTCTTTCAAGTTCCATACCCTTTCATCCCATATTTTCCTGATTCTTTACTACACCCCTAGGATTCCATTACGTGTTTCTAAATGCTTATCTTGGAATCTCCCTTCACTTTATTCTAGAATGTGTTCTGTTCATTATGATAAAGGAATTTTAAATAACAAAGGACGTTTTTCAAAAATGAAGTCTGGAGCTGCAGTGCAGGTGCTAAGCAGCCGAGAAAACCTTTCGAGGAGGGGCTCCAGTGCGGATCTGGAGGTGGCAGGCGTGCTCGAGGAAAGGAGAAAGGTAGAGCTCATGGTGGAAAATATCCCCGAAGTGACTCTTTTGTCGTAGAATTAATGCTTGGTCTACCTGATAAGATGTGCAGCAGGACATGAAGCCAGGACCAAGAAAAGATGCCTGGCTGAGGAATGCAGATAATTAGTATGTACTAGATTTGGGGTTCTCTGTCTCCTCATAAGGTATGTCTGAGAAAGTTTTCCAGCTGGAAATTACTTTGCAAAAGTGGAACCAGATTGGGTTGTAGTACAAATGGAGAGGAGCATAAGGAACACACACACACACACACACACACACACACACACACACACACACACAGAGTTAACTAAGACATCAAACCAGTCACCAGAGTGATAGCTGTTCATTCAGTTATCTCTGTCTCTCGGAGGTGTTGCAGATATACAAAACACTTGAGTCAGCATAGGTGTTATCAAGGGAGAATAAACTTCCTACCAACTTTATTAAGATAAACTTTGTCATTGGCTCTAAGTCAAACACCTTGTTTTAGGTACACATTATTTGGCTAACCTCTTTAAAGAGTGAGTTCTGTAACAGCTCTGTAATCATAACAGTCCCATTTAGGTTGGCTGTAGGTTTCTTGTGACTTTAAGGTTTTTAATTAGTTGGTCATTGTGATCAATTTTCTTCCTGTAATTTCTCCCCAAAACCTATGTATAAGAAGGACCAACATCATTTTACCTAGTATGCTATTAGTTAAAAGAATCCATTTGTAACACGGGTATTACATCATCAAATCTGCTACTATCTCTTCATTTTATTCATATAAATGTAATGCCACAGGAATATCAAAAACAAAGTGAATTGGCTCCTATAATTTTAGCAAATTTGATCATGTTTTGTCTCTTCTGATATAAAATATATAACAGGGAACCCAAATGTTTCATTTTCAAAAGAAATGTGAATAACAAAACAATCAAAGAACCCTCCCCCCTCAGAAAACAAAGAAACAAAGAAATCTGTACAAGGGAACTGAGGAACTACATGTCTTTCCCCATATCATTGTGATTACAAAGTTCTTTGAGCCTTAGGAATGTCAAGATAGGAAACCGTTCCCACACTTTTCTGTTATTCCACATTTCACATAAAAATACTCCCTATACACAAATCTATTCTTTCCAATATTCCTCCCTCCTGTACTCTATGCTTTAAATCTAAAAAATTTCTTAGAATAGAAACTTTTAACAAAAATTTAATTTTACCAAAAACTCAATGGAGAGCTAAAGAATTTGGGATATTCTTGGTCACTCTTAGTCAAACTCATACTTGATCTGCATCACTTCCGGACATCTGTATTAATCTTGCTAAAAGTTTGCATCTTTCAAGTATCTATCTCCCCACTGCAAAGCATGGATGTAAATCAATCAAAACAAATTATGATGAATATTTTACTATTTCATAAAAATTTTAAAATACACATCCCCTATTATATTGCAACCCATATGTGAGTAATTAACCTATGTGAATTTGCTTTGATATCACTTGTCTAGAAGTTTCTAGTAGTTTCAGTCAACTTTAAAATAGAGCTAAGCCACTTTTCTAAATGCTGAAATTGATTGTTCTCTAATTAACATTCATTTTCACCTGTCTTCAGTAATGTTGATAGGCATACTGACCACCTTTCCCAACTTACTACATCTCTGGACATATCAATATTCTTCTGGACCAATTAATTGGATATTTCCTTGAAGTGTCATAATCTAAAGTCCTACTAAAATCTGCCTTTTCTGTTCCTCCCAGTTTATATTTGATTTATTCATTATGAGATGGTAGTTCATACAAATACCTTCCGGGTACCATTGTACATTTTTCCATCTCTCTATTCAGACTATTATATATTTAGCAGTGCTATTCATATGCATTGGGTCACAGACAGCTCTTGACTTACCTGCCAAATACAGTGGTGTACTCTACTACTCTAGAATACATGATTAGGACCAATGACTAGTTATACTTTATGAAGCACAAGTACTTCTCCATGCCAAGCAAAAGGATTAGTATGATGACTTAAAATTTTTAGCATTGTTGCTCAGGCCTTATGTTGCTCCATCATGGCCTGTGTTTATGTTTGTTGTTTGGTTTTGTATGTTCTTGTCAGAGAAAGAAGAGGGAATATGTGTATGTCAGTTATGAGTTCACAGAACACTTAAAAAGAAATGGTCATCTGAATTCTAACTTGTCAGGTAATCTGCCTGGTATTGTTTCATTCATTTGATTATTTCAGATGATTTCAGAAATCACAATAAAAAGCAATGTGTCACCCAACCTCACTGTCTTCCCCTCTATCACACAAAAGCACGTATATTTGAATACGCATGTGTGCATGTGTCATCTTCCTGTCGGTCTACAACTAGATCTAAAGCATCTACTCACAACAGAGTGCCTCAAAGGAGCAGGTCCCATAACCTTGCTTTGGGATGACACACAAATCTGAATGTAGTTTTCTGAAAGACTGGTAATTCCACAGATCCACATTTCTTTTTTAAAATTCATCCCTTAGTATTTCAATGTCTTTCAAAGCCATTTCCTGCTGATACAAAGGAACTATGTTTGGAAAGCATTCTTTTCTTTTGCACTACATGGATCATGTTTAAACTTTCATATTAATAAATGACGCCTTTCTACATTTTTCTTTGGAAAAATTCAAAATTTGATAGATTTCAGTCTCACTGAATTATAAACAGTTCCATTTTCCTTCAGCATTTAGATTTTATTAGTTTCTCCAAAAATATTAAATTAACATACTGAATAATAAAAGAGTCAATAAGATGTTTTTATAAGCTTTGCATATAAATTTTAGGAAAAGATTGCTGAAGAGCTGACAGATTGAAGACTATAACAGTTAATGGACATACAGTGCAAGATGCACTGCATTCTTTATGAAAATTTGTAGCAAATAATCTCTAAGATTATTTCATCAGGAAAACCATGAAAAAAGAATATAAAAACAAAAGAAATCCCTTCATTGTTCTTAAATTAGGAATGCAAACAAAATTTTTCACAACAATTATACTCAAAATGAAATTCATAAAATACACTTCGTTAATCTGTAGTTTGAAAGAACCATATGTATTTCACTTGCCCTTGAAGTCCAGCACCTCATTTCTAACTACCCTTAGTGTACATGTTACTTACAGAGATTAATCTTCTCTTCTGCCAAGTGCATAGAAAATCATGAGCACTAACTATGTAAATGATGCGAGGAAATGTATCCCCCAAGTATGAAATAAAGTTCTAACTAGATAATGCTAATAAATATTAATATATGGAGATAGCAAAGGAATATTAAATGATTAAGCTGCCCCAAATAAGAATAATAATATACCTAAAGTCCTCCAGGCAGTCAGTCAGTATTTTAGGGCTGTACAAATATTAACAAAAACAGGGACAGCAGAGAATTGTGTGTCCTACAGCTTTATGACTTGAATTGCCATAAGAGAGGAATGGGCAGTAGCCATAATGAAACAGATGAAAGATTGACTCTATTGGTTAGAGCTAGTAATTAATTCCAATACATAGAGGCCATTTTTTTCATCTTTCAGTAAGCAGGTTTTCTTCCCTAAAATTACCATTTCCTAGTCTTTTTCCTTTAAAAAAAAATGAAATTAAGGAAAGTATTTTATAAGCTTTCAGAGTCTCTGGATAACTTACTTCTACACTAATCTCACGATGATTTTTTCAGATATTGGGTTATAAACACATAGCAAAGGTTATGGACTGGTTAAGCAGAACATGGAAATCTCTCACTGAAGCCTATAGAGCATGCACCAAGAAGCATTCTATAGGTGCTTAGGTCTTTGTAGGTTCACAGAGCAAAAAATGAAATGAATGGGAAGTTCCCTAATTCCCTAGTGCAAGCCAATATCATAGAACCAGCCTTCTATTCATTTTTTATTGGTTCCAATATTAGAAGAATATCATTCCCAGCCATAACAAATAACATCAATTCGAGAGGGCATTCTCTCTGCTGCCCTGCTTGGGCCTGTCTGCAATATACTCTGCTACTGCTATCAAGAGACCTGCCGATTACTGAGTCAGTGGGTCTTCTTAGAAGGAATTTGTACAAGGAGATATATATATATATTTTTTTTTCATGTTAAAGAAAGTGAAGAGAGTGGTTAAGGTAATCTTGCTTGTGTGCCAGGTAAGTGCTCGTGTTCTTCATAAGCATGTTCTGTGCTCATCCAAGCCTCAATCAAGGAAAAGATAAAGTGTTATCCTCTTACATAGAGCGCTCTAGTGTCCTTTACCACCTTGCCCCTTGTTCATATCCTTCAGTCTAAAATATTTTAAGAAGCAGAAAAGAGATATGAAGCTCATCGGACATTGGTGACAGAAACCCATCCAGTATTTGCTCCAAAATTGGGTATTATTTTAAGATTATTTTGCATCCTCACAAGACTTGAGAGCCTCTCCGGCCACACCCAGTTACTCTATGGTCCCTACTGCAAATAAGGAACCTGAGCGGGAGATATCAGAGTCAGTACTCTTACTCCTAGAACTGCCAGTGCAGTTCAAGTTGCACTTCTTGATTATAGGTATTATGTAGAACCCATAGTAACAAAATGTCCTGGAAACAATTGAGTAGCCATAGCACGATTGTTATCCTGCAAAAATCACAGGAACACAAATAAGCGAATAAGGAATTATCAAAATAAGCAGTACAAAGAAAACACCACAAAGCCAAGAGTCTATAGATGTGATTCCAAGTAACTCTCTGAGTTCCTATACAGTGCACAGCTTTCAGCCTCAATAAAAAGCCAATTATTAATCCTGCAATTACCCGGCCTTATCACTACCGCCCACACACGCTGACTGTAGCTGGAGTTCTAGTTGATATTCTTTTCATTAGTACGGCCAGTGGGAAATTTAATTAGAGATACATTTCTTGAATGGACAAGTGAAAATATAGGGATTAACAAATTAATTCTAACATTTAATACATTTAAATGTTTACCATGCTATATCGAAAATAAATACCAACATGAGCTAACCTCCTTTTAGTCTGTTTCCTCTTATATAACTGTGAAAACATTATTTCTTGAAGGGGAGTAAAGTGAGACTTCCTCCCTGCTAGCTTGTGTGCTGATTGAACAGGAAGAACTAATCTACTGGTTTATTCGGAACCTTATCGGTTCCTGACCACATTCCATAAATGCAGGCATTTGGAAGAAAACGAACTGATCCACAGGTAACAGAAACCAAAATATGCACTGATGGAGAGATAGGAAACTGTAACTAAATGAATCCAGGTAAATCTAAAATAAAGTAATAAAAAGAAATCCTGGTGGAATATTTAATGAGATAGTCCTGGCATCACAGACCTCTATTAGCCATGCCAACAACTAAATTTTTTTTGCCATAGATAATGTAATTTTGTCCCCTCTGACTCTTTCTTGTTTCTTTCTTTTACCTTAAAGGCTGCATGTGTGCAGAGGTAAGATAATTTGTGTGTTGTTGTGGTGGATTTCTCAGCTATCTATAAATACGGCCCAGTTCCATGACTTGTGCACACCCACACAAACCTTTACATGTGTGTGCTACGTAACTTTACTATTATTGTTTTGACATTTAAGAAACAGATGCATGTTTTGCACTTTGGAAGGCAGACATCTGTTCTTCCGAATTCTCTCCAGAAGCTGGAGTTTTCTAGCAGGAGCATATTAAATTAGAGAAGCTCTTTATCGCCTCGCCCCCTATTCATACCCCTCCACCCAAATAAGAAACAGAAAAGAGAAACTTATGAACAAGCTTACAAGCGTGCAGACTGCTGACACTGATTAAAAAGTCCACACAATGTTCACTGCAAAGTAATCTATGCTAATGTAATTTACTAGGAAGGAAGGAGAACGAAGTTGAGCTCCGAGTTCTGATAGATGGAGAGTGGCCTGAGGAGCCGGGTAGCACAGTACTTCAGAAAAATTGCATAATTCCCATGAAAAATAAATTCTGTCTGTTTTTATTAAGAAAAATCTAACCTAAAATGCATATAATCATTTGTGTCTGGTTCTGGCATGTTCAATGTCATGGTTAGAGGAGGAGGAAGGAAAAAATCCCAAAATGTGCATAGAAGGAATTCTTTTGGTGTGTTGTTTTGTTGGAGATCTATTTGGGGAGGTGGTTCTGTTCTGATTTTGCTCTGAAAAGCAGAGATTGCCCGCTCCATCAAAGTTTGCAAAATTCAAAATTGCAAAGCCCTCAGAACATATCTAGTTCATCTGGAATTTGTTAATATATTAACTCACTATTCTCTGGGGGAAGGAACACAGAATGGTATGTTTTAGATGAATTTTGGATGTAAATTCTAAACAGGTGGACAGAGCAGCAGGAGGGTGTTATCAGGCTTCCCACAGGGGGCTCCCACCATATAGTTGTAGAAAATAAATCACAGGGATTGGTGGTAAAGGAAATCAGATTTGCCAAGCTGAGTATTTATACATGAAAGAAGTATGAATGCTCAGTAAATTATAGATCGGGGCTTCAAAGCCATGCATCTGCAACTTACAATCATGCAGACTCACTGCAGGCTACTAACTGTCCTTCACATGAATGAGGCACATATTTTTAATTTAATTTTTAAAGTCTTGGGCACTAGTCTAAGTGCTCACAGGGTGAAAAGCATTTTTTCTGTAGGCATACCGCACATGTGCCTGAGAGTAAAGTTGTTTTTTAATTACAAACAACATTTGTGAGCTCCCTGCTGGTGACGCCATTTGTGACACTGGCAGGAACAGAGCTCCAATGGAGAGGTGATGAACTTTCCCTCCTAGTCATATAACTCAGAAGGGAGCAGAGCAGGCCTTTTGTTATTTTTAAGCAAGGCACACATTGTCCTGAGAATAAGCAATGGATGTTGTTTATGGGTGCATTCTCCCTGCGGAGATAGATATTTTTGTGCAATTTCCATTTATTTCTGGAATTCCAAGAAATGGTCAGGGTTTTTTTCCCCTACTTGACTATTTACAGGAAACTTGAGACTATCAATTGAAAATCACATTTTATATTATAAATTGAGTTTGCAAATGGCCTTGGCTTACAAAGCTCCATTCAGTGGGATGAGTGTGTGTGTATTTCTTGGATGTAAATGAGGAAAGATCCCCAGACACATTTTCCCAGGCTTCTCACAGACACACTTGAGTGTTTTGCTTCACATGACAAGAAATATAATGATAATAATATAACTAAGATTTACTGAGCATTTACTACTTACCATACACTAGATTAAATGTTTTACAATCATTTATCTCACTTAATCCCCGCTCTAACTTTGGGAGTTAGGTAGCATTATTATCCCCATTACAAAATAGATGATGAAGCAGAAGTTTGAAGAGATTGATTAATTTGTCCAAGATTACCCTTTTTAATCATTGGTAGAGCCAGACTTGAATGTAGACCTCTCTGGCAGCAAAACTTGGCAAGAATGACCTCTCCATGCAAAACTTACTGACTATTCTACAAACCAAACATTTGAATTTTCACTAATAGCATTTAGAGTAGTGGATTGAAGATACATAGATAGATAGATAGATAGATAGATAGATAGATAGATAGATATTTCATGTGGCCTTACTTTCAGATCCTGGGCATGAAATCTGTTGACTTTTGCTTCTGGTTGATTGAGTAGTCACTTCATGCTCATTCCTCAGCCCCTCTGTGTTTAACCTTCAGTTTCTTCTTGCTGGGACTCTAACCTGGACAGCCATATAACTAAGTCTGCACATACCCAGTCTACTGCTGGTGATTCTCATTCTGTCCACAGCCGTTCACATTGATCCTCGATTCCTCTACAACTTCGTCTACGAGTCTTTCCCCATAGAGCAGCAACTGATCAGCTCAGCCGTTGATGCAGTTCGCCAGTCACCAGCCCACTCTCAGCATCTACGTTTCTGTATGGGGGTTGTGCCAGAGTTCCTCAGGCCTTCCAACTGTGGAGGGCCATGTGTCTACTTTCCATGGACTCTGCAGAAAGAAGACCTCCACCGGTAGCATTGATGAAAAATAGTAAGAAATTCTCTCACCTCTGGAGGACAAAAGAAGATGATTCTCAAAACACAGCCATTACAATTATATTACCATAAGAATTTTCTCTCATCCGCTGTCTTGGAGGTCTCAAGGTGACTGAGAAAACTCAAAATTCTAGCATCATGTTCTGAAGAATCTAGATGGCATGCATGCGTATGATGGTTTAGCAATTTAGTAGGTTTTATATAAGTGACTGGAAGAGATTTCAAATTTTTGAATCTTATTTTTTCTATCTCTATCATTGCCATTGTCTCTGTTTCTCTGACTATCTCATGTGTGTGTGTGTGTGTATGTGTGTTTACTTTGTACTACTTTCCAGTTTCCTCAGTTTGCTGTTTGTCTTTGAGGAGTTATTCTATAAATGTACTCAATATTACATTTTATCCTCCATTACTTGTGCAAGTTATTTTACAGTTTTAAAGTCATAGATACACAATTCAATTAAAAAACATTTAACAAATCAGTAGGTAAAAAGATGACAGATAATTAAAGTATAATGATTGAGCTTACATGCATAAATTTTAAGGTTTTGAAAACATATTGTCAAATTTTCCTTGGGATAGATTAGACAGTCATAACTTCTCTATCAATAGAAAATCAGTTAATATAAATTTTAAGTATACTTGATATTTTACTGAATTAACTTTAAAAGTAGTGTTATATTATTTATATTCAAAGATGGCTTCATTTTTGCAAATTAACATTTACAGGAGGCAACTTTGATATGTAAACAACTATAAAAGAAGTAAACATATTTAATGGCATTAAAAGTATCACATATTTGCTTGCATACCATTCTAAAATTATTTAAATGGAGTGTAAAATAAAATAATAAATATATAGATTATATTTAACTACTTCTTATTAAATACAGAATGTATCTCCTATTCCTTTGTTTAAACACTTCATGTTGTCGTTGTCCACTTTATTTTATCTCTGTATTTTTTGAAATATGTAGAACTCATTTTCCCAGAGTTATTAATATGTCAGCATTTCCATCCTTTCTGAGAACTTTATAAATCAGCCATAAAATATATGATACTGGTGTAAACTTGACCCATATTCTCAGCCCAGAAGCACTATTTTTTTCACATTTTAAAATGAAATAGTTTGCTCTGAACCTACAAAGGGGCAATATCTAAATGTTTTCTGACTTCCCATGTGTTATGTCTTTTTCCAAGAATAATCTCTTCAACAAGAAAAGAAAGAGGAAAAGTCATAGACAGTTCAAGATAGCAGCTCCAGGGAAGTCATTACAAGATTGCCTTGTCAAAGATGCCACGTTAATAGCTTCGTGTATACATCAAGGCATATATAATAATAACTAGAGTTTATTCAGCTTCGAGTTAGGCAGCAATCTGAAGTGCAGGAGAGTATTTCCAAGGAAAAGGCAGTAGCATAAAATTCAAGGTATGTATTTGAACATTATCACTATGGAAATTCTTTCTCTTTATCACTTACACTTTTTTATTCATAGTTCATTGAATATGGTTAATAAATAAGGCAATAACATCACAAAAGTGACAATATATTGCTGAAAAAGACCTTACACAAAGCTCCGTTACACATTAGCCTAATGGCCAGAGAAAACTCTCTACCTGGTGCCCCTGGGTTGGATCCTTGGGTGGGACAAAAAAGAAGAGAGAGTTTTTTTCAATTGTTGTTTTGCACATTTCAAACCTAAGAAAAAGTCTGAAATGTATTTTATTTTGTCATCTAAAGATATTACACAATTAAATCAATACTAAGAAAAACTTTGTGGCTAATTTTCCAAGTTTTCTCATTAAACAAGCTTTCAGGGATGTATTAAGCACATAAGCTTTGAATTAGAACATGCATTTGCCATTCTTGCCTTTCTCCTACTTGTAGAATCAAAAAAGTCCAACTAGTAATAAGAAAAAAACTAATACTATGACATAGCTGATAAACAGAAGCTAAAAATAATGAAATAAATTAGCTACAAGTGAAGAAATTAAAATTTGTTTCTTCTCTACCTTAATTTTCAAAGTGCACACTTCAAGATAACTCTCTTTTTCAATAAAACATTTAGTATTCTACCAAAAAGTCACCAAGGAGCTCCTTGGAATAGTTCATTGACTTCACAGTGATGATATTACATTCCCAAGGACTACCAGTTTACCAAGAATATGCCCCAAGAAATATCTAATTTTAAATGTCAGCTCTAGAAAAAGTCTTCCCCATTAAACACAGAGGAAATAAAAAGGAGATGCTTGTGAAGAATAATGTCATCGACAGCATGAAGAAAGAAGTTTCCTCATATGAGTATAATAAAATATTATCCAGCTCTCTGTATCTCAGAGGACAGATATTTCACATCCTTTTACAGATGGTTTTTGACTTGTTCTCATTTCACAGCGAATCGAGCATTTCAGAATCACAGAACTTATTCCCCAACCAAAAGTTATTCATCACCACAACCCCATCAGCAACTGTATAAAATATGCAAATGACTGCACATAAATTATTTTTGAGGGTCATATGAAAAGAATTCTGATTTAAGATTTAACTCATTGCTATTATGATCTATCAAATTTCTGACAAATAAAAGCATTGTGGTAACCTTTAGCTTTGCTTTCTTCTCATTTCTTCATAACAGAAACACTGAGGTCTATAGTACAAAAAATACTCGACTTGTGTCTCAGTTCATTTTACTGTGCAAAATAGAATGTCAAGACTCTTTAATCTGCAGAGACCTGTTCAACTTTGTGAGCCTCAGACGAGGGAAATGTTTACTTGGGTCTGTTCTAAGTGAGTTACATCAACTATAATTGTTTTCCGTTACCAGAACTCGATTCTTAATTTCTGTGTTTGTGAAAGACAAGAGAACTGATGTCTATGCCTATTAGTAGACAGTAGTGGGGCCCATCGGGATTTGCACCTTCCTTCACCAGACTTACTTGTGCTTCCAGGGCCTGTGCAATCTTAATGAATGATGCACCACGTCTAGTTATTGATAGAGTGTTGTGTATTGTTAGCTTTAAGGCTACCTGGGTCAGATCACATCCAAAACACAGTGGATAGTTCGGGTCTTGTGGTAGTTTAAAAGTCCGAAATTTAGCATTCAGCCTCCACTAAGGGCCAAGAGCAAACCAAAACTGTGCTCTGGAGGAGGGTAGTTATGCACAGAGGGAGCTGAGTTCAGCTCTGAAAT
The DNA here is from genome assembly GCA_004027595.1 of Dinomys branickii. NCBI lineage: Eukaryota > Metazoa > Chordata > Mammalia > Rodentia > Dinomyidae > Dinomys > Dinomys branickii. The sequence goes on from PVLD010030721.1 coordinate 12,251, forward strand.
CCCCAGGGCTGCACTTGTTCACACATGGAAGCCAGCCAAAGGCTGTAAGCAGCACTCCTCTCTGTCACTCGCCTTTGGCCCAGCAAGTCCTACAAGCAAAAAGTATAAGTATATTTAAAAAACTAAAACATCTGGGGATAGTGGTTCATGCCTGTAATCCCTGCACCCTGCAAGGCCACAACAGGAGGGTCACAAGTTTAAGCTTAGCCTCGGCAACTTAGTAACTTGGCAAGACTCTGTCTCGGAATAAAAGAGCGAAAAAGGACTGCGGATGTAGCTCAATGAGAAGGCCCTAGAATGAAGCCCTAGTACTGCAAAAGCATGAAAAAAATTAAAAATATATATTTGTTTTCAATCAGCTTCATTCATAACAGCTCAAAGTGACAAATAACCACAAGTACCAAGAGAATTGGAAATATAAATGATACATTCTTGCAATCAGAACCACTTAACTTGATAAAATAGAATGAACTATTAATACATTCAATACAGCAAATACCAAGGAGGTAGGACTGCAAAAATATAACTCTGTGACCTGAATGCAGCTTGCCGAATGCACAGGTTGAGTCTTATTGTCCAGTGCAGTGCTGCTGGGAATGGGACCAAAGGACAGGGGTCTGGGTTGAGGGCTCCACCCTTAATGTGTCACTTGGTGCTGCTAAGGAAAGGGCTTACAATAGTGCAGTCATTCTCTCCTTATGTCTTTCACCACAGGACCCGTAATACAAAGGCTCCGTGGGGTGCACTGTCTTGATCTGAGACTTCCCTTCCTCCTCCAGATCCTTGAGAAATGAATTTCTGTTCTTTACAAATTTCTCAGGTTGTGGTTTTCTATTATGGCAACACAAAAATGGCTAAGATGCAGAGGAACAACTGAAGAAAGAGAAGAAAGTGTGATAGGTCAGGAACACTTATGCTATCCTGATGTCTTAAAGGTACTCTGAGAGTCCAGTGGAGAAATTTACGGCCAAAGTTATCCATAAGGCAAGCCCCGTGTTGAACATACATATCTAGATTATAATACCAAAAATGTGCCTGTGGTTGACTGGAGACCTGCTAAAGAACAGGATGACATCACTTACCTTTGTCTTAATTTTCTGCTGGTTGGAGGCTACTTGCAAACACCGTGTAACTTAGACTGAAACTGGGGAGATCATGAAGGAGATACCCTCTCAAGGCTATGAGATAATCACACCTTCTGCAGCTGAGCACTGAGTTCTTTTTTTTAAGAAAAAGAACAGAACATTCCTGCATCTGCCACACTCCACAACATGGATGAATGTGAACCTCATTATTTAAGTTTAGAAGCAAACTCAGCACAAAGGATGATATACTGTCTGATTCCTTTCATAAGCAAAATCACATATATCTAGACAAACAGAAGACAGAAATCTAGAATAATGTTGCTACTAGAGAGATGAGAGAATTTTCTGGAGTCATGAAAAGTTATCATATCCCGACTGGGTGCTGGAAAGATCAGTACATTTGTCAAAAGTCATCCAATTGTACTCTAGAGTTGTAAATTTTATTTCAATTTGAATCACTGCTCCTCCCTCTTACTATAAATATAAAAGACACATGCACCTGAAACCTAAAATAGTCATTAAAATTACCTACAATTCTGTACTCATCTGCATTTGCCAAGAGATAATTAACATGTAGCACAAGCGGGTTTGAACACAGATATTAAATCTTTTCTGGTGTTTAACTGCGTGCAATATACTTGTGTCTTTGTGCAAAGGTGGGCCTATGCTTTAAGTGTATACCCTTGTACAATTGGATGTATACAGACATGTCTGCACCTGTTCCTAATAAATTGTATGCTTTTAAGTCCACATATATCTATAGGAAACATAAGGTAAACTTAGTTTAAGAACTTCATCAAAACAGAATGAGATGGCCAAGGTTTATGCAGGCACTCAACTCCATACCTGAGTTCTTTGTTATGGAAAAATATTGTCCATAGTCAGGGGACACCAAGACAAGAAGGATGTGGCAGAAGGGTAGAGAAAAGCAGCTTAGTTCACACAACCCAGGAAGGAATGGGGAACAGCACCAGAGAGGAATGGTGGAGGAACCATCTCTAGGACCCAGGGTCACACTTCCAGCACCCACCGTCAAGTACGCAGGAGCAAGGTCCACTAATCTGCTGAGTGTTTCCTAGCCCAATCAAGTTGACATGTCAAGATGAAGTATGCATCAGAGTGCTCATGTAAAAGAACAGGTCTGGCTAAATTCTTCTCAGTGCCTTGCTGTGCGAGAGGAAAGTACCCCTGTGCTACTAGGGTAGATGAGGACTTAATTCTCTCATACTGATACTCTCATTCTTAATTTCTCTTCCATTTACCATTCAAACATCACCTTTAGAGTCGACAGTTACTGTTAATACCAATATAAATATACATTTAAAACTGTCAAGTCAAGCCATTTATTGATTTCCTTTCTGTTTGTATTTTATTTTAAAGATAAAAAGAATGAAAACATATTAACAAATATACATGCATTTACAAAATAACCCCAAAACAATGCAAGCAATACAGAATTTCAGACAAGATGATAGGAAATTAACAATCATTATTGTATTACATACTGATATCTTCGAATTGGTTATGCAGATAAACAAACATGGGCATGTAACATTGATTGAACAAAAACTATGAATCATTCAAAAAAAGGAAAGTAAGACCCTGAATCAATCTTGCTTTTCCTTTTGTGGATGATTCATAGTTTTTGCTGTTAAAAACTTACCCTGCTTTTATTTGCCTAATTATTTCTACAGCAATCAGTTCTCCCTATTTCTACCAGCAGCCATTAAATGCCATTTTCCATCCATGCAGATGTCTTATATAATTTATCACTTCAGTTTATTTGCAGTGTTATTCCTGAGTCTTCATATCTTGCTGTTCTAACACGAATTGGTTATTATTTTAGTCTGGTATATAGGATTTCTAGCCACATTCCTAGGATTTCTTTTCCCCATTTACCCTTTGTATTTTTTGAAAAATAAATATATAATAAAAAATAAGGAATAACAATAGCAAATACATTATATATTGTTACATTTAAAGGAATTACTCAGAGTAAAAAACATACACCAAAACATTCTTGCATAAAAGAAATAAATAATGGTGCAAAACTTTCTTTACAACCATCTAACATAAATTAGTAACAATAGCCTTTTCTGAGAAGCACACATGACCAGTACATGACAAAATGGCCATCATCGCTGACCCTAAGAGAAGTACATATTAAAATTACACTGACATACCATTTTACCCCAGAAAGAATGGCTATCATAAAAAACTCTAGTAATAACAAATGCTGGCAAGTATGTTTGGAAAAAGGAACTCTTCTATACTATTTACAGGAGCAATGTGTGTGCAGCTATGTTTATAGCAGCACAATTTTTCATGGCTAAATCTTGGAAATAATCCAAATGCCCATCACCTGAGGAATGGATAAAAAAGACTCTTCAAATACAATGGTGTACTACTCAGCCATAAAGAAGATAAACTGGTGTCTTTTATATGTAAGTGGATGCAAGTCAAGACCATACTCATAACTGAAATAAATCATATCCATATATGTACACATCATATAGTCTCACTATTGTGAGAAACTGAATGAGTAAATAAAATCCAAAATGTGATACATAATAAATAAGTAGACTGAATTGGGGAGAAACTGTTCTAAAGAAAAGACAAACGGTGATGGAGAAAGGAAGGGAAAAGGAAAAAATATATTTATACACAAGATAGTTAAAATAATTACACAGCTAGTTTCTCTTATTTCATTGAAAAGAAAGGTTTGTGCTAATATTGTTTAGACATGATACCACTCCTATATCTTGTACTCTGAACAGTTACCACGAAGACAACAATATGCAATGTATTAATTATGGTAACTCTCTTACTAACCTGTTTTGAAAATCTGTTTTGTTGTTATTTTTAGTTTTTTCTTTAAAATAGGAAAAACTGGCTTGCCTCTTGCCGAAAACTGAAAATAGACCCAAGTCTATCACCATGCACCAAACTCAGGTCAAAATGGATCATAGACCTCAATATGAAAACAGAAACTCTAAACCTATTGGAAGAGAAAGTAGGTAAAAATCTTGAAGACACAGGAGTAGGCAGAGAGTTCATGAACAAAAATGAAACTGCAAGGGAAACACTTCAAAGAATCAATAATTGGGACCTCATCCTACTGAAAAGTTTTTGTACATCTAAAGAAATCACCAGCAAAGTAAAAAGAAAACCCACAAATTGGGAAAAAATCCTAGCTG